>OMLB01056803.1:51928-70795 GCA_900302555.1 Myripristis jacobus
GTTTCCCCCTATGCTTCGCCCTCCCACTCCCCGAGCCTCAATTACCGCATGCCGATGGCGCACCAGTCCTCTCTGTCAGACCCACCCTCCAACTACGATGATACAGTGTCAGACCTCGGCACGATGAACAGCACCAGCTCTCAGGCTTCTGTTCCCCGAGTGAGGCACGGCAGGACGGCGACTCTGGGACCAGAGGCGGGCCCCAGCGGGCCGGGAGCAGAGGTTTGCTCCATCACGTCCGACTACTCCACAACATCTTCCATGACGTTCCTGACTGGGGCAGAGCTGAGCACCCTCAGTCCAGAGGTTCAGTCTGTGGCTGAAAGCCGGGGTGGAGACGAGGCAGATGATGAGCGAAGCGAGCTCATCAGTGAAGGAAGGCCGATGGAGACAGACAGCGAGAGCGACCTGTCGGTGTTTGTTGTGGGGAAAGACGTAGGACAAGTGGAGCAGAGCTGCCAGCCAGAACTGCGGCCCCTCCCCTCCCACAGACTCATTGAATGTGACACACTCTCCAGAAAAAAATCTGCGCGGCAGAAGACTGACAGTGAGTCCTCACTGGACGGCATGCGTAGCGACAAAGATTCCAACAGGCTGTCACGTGCTGTGGGGTCGACAAAGGGCCGCTCCACCGGCAGCCTCAGCTCCTCGTCCCGTAGCGAGTTGGAGAAGGCAGAGCCGGCGTGGAGGCTGAAGATCACAGACCGACTGAAGGTTCGCCTGCGGACGTCGGTGGATGACATGTTTGGCGTGGGCACCCAGAGGAGCCGGTCCCCTGAGGGCCGCAGTAAGAAGAAGAATATCCGGCGCAGACACACGATGGGCGGTCAAAGGGACTTTGCAGAGCTGTCTGTTTTGGGCGACTGGCAGCACCAGGGTGCCATCGGTTCTGGCTCGCGGACCGAGCTGTCAGCTGTGGACCGGCTGAAGCCCAAGTGCAGCTCTCAGGACTTCTCCATCGGGGACTGGATTGCCCGCGAGCGCCACCGCACCAGCAACCCCGAGGTCAGCCTGGATTTCTCCGAACACCAGGCGGCGCTGTGCAGCAAAGACCCCCAGCACCTCAGGGCGTCTTCGTCTTCGGAGCTCCTCCCGCAACGTCCAGCTGACCTGCTCAACGGGGACATCCCTCAGAGTAAAAACCTGAGCCTCTCAGCCACCGCTCACCCACATAAACTCTCTGGTGCCCAGGTGGTCCACTCGCGCTTCTATCAGTACCTGTGAGAAGTGTTGGAAGTGTGTGTGAGTGTGTGTGTATGTGTTTGGGTTCTCTGTCTGTGCGATGTGTACTTACTCGGGAGTCTGTCAGTGAAATGTCTGTGTTCGATGTCAGTGAATGAGCATGTTGTACAGAAAATGTTGTCCGGAGTGTGTCTGTGAAAGTTGTGTGTGCTTGTGACATGAGGATTACTGCACACAGGGATTGTTGATCTTGCTCATGTGTAAGGCATGGAACAATACATCGTTTATATATTTTCTTTACTTCTTTTTTTTTTTTTAAATGACAAATGACTGCGGGATGACTTAGCTGGAGGAAATCCTCACTCCTAACTCAAATCCCTGTTATGCTGAAGATCGAGAGGACCTGCTGCTCATTGAACAATGGGCCTGTGAAGTACGTGCAAGACGGAGTGAACAGTGGCGCTGAAGTTAAGATTGTGTAAAGGTTAGCTAAGTGGCTTTAAGGATAAACTGACTTTTAGAATGAATAGACAGTAGAAGAAAGGAAAGATTTTTAGTATTGCAGAGGAACTATTTTTGTGTCAAGAAAGTTACGATGTTTAAAGTCAGTGAGTCTTTCAGTAACCAAATGAAGAATGTACAGACATGCTTGCTGTAATACTGACTAAAAGCTTTAGCTGCTTGTGTTTCATTCTAAAGTGTACATATCCCTATTTTTCTCTGTACTTGAATTGTGTTTTTGGTACAGCCTGTGTTTGGACTGCCTACAAGCTCTGTGCTGTCAAGGGGCCTTTCCTAAGGTACATTGTGACAAGGAGACACTGGACTTATGCAAATGGAAATACTGTTTTTATTCATCACTTCTAAGTGGCATAAAGAGCAGTGAACAACATCCCTCTGATGCAACATGTTAATGCTGTGTTATTAGTTGGCGTGCTCGTGATTTCATGCATCTGTCAGTGACTGAAAGATATTTAAGAAAAAAAAAAAGAGCAAAGGAAGAAGAATATGACCAATCAAATCAGAAATCATGTTTCTTCGCAATAGGAAGTGCCTCACAATGAAATGTAAGGGTGCCATATCGTCTTTGTTGAGATATATGAAGATGTTACTGTGAATGACATTTTTATCGTTGACTCTCACAGCCATTCTACAGGTTATCTAACAAATGCCGAGCTTCCATTCCTTAGGCATTCCACTCTGGTCTTAACATGTTTTATACTTTTGTTGTTTTTTTTTTCCCTTTTTCATTTTGGATTTTAACAGAACTTGAATTTTAAATATTCCTTGTAAAATAAGTAACTTAATTGTGTACATAAATGCCATGTTTCAGCTGCTTTTCTTTTCATTTCCATCAAATTGCGGGATGAAGTACAGTATTGTGAGATGTCGCTCATGAGGCCTTCAGTGGGTGTTGTGGGCAGTTTGTAGGTACTAGTTCTCTAAGGGGAGAGGTCCCTGCATGTGAAAACACTTCATTGAGCTGGACCGTTTATACCAATACTGTGTTCCCTCTGAGAGTGAAGGGGAGGGGGGGGCACAGACTCCTAAAACACTGGAAATAAATCTTGTCAAGAGCAAAGATTCGTGTTTGTTTTACTGTGTTCTGCCCAAGTATCTATATGGTGTCTTAAATTTATTACAGGAATAATCTCTTGAGAGTTATAAATGCTTTCTTTCCTTAATTGTAGTGTAATGCTTGTACTGAGCACAAGAGGGCACTCTGGCTCCAATTAGACACCGTAGAGAAGACGTCAAACAAAGCCAACAAAACCTTGAGATACATTTCAAAATGCTTTATGTACAAGTCGCACAGACAACAAAGACTTAAACAATGTAAGATTTTATACATTTTGTACATCAGCTGACTAGAAACCTTCACTAACAATACGAACATAACTGACATGGGGACAGTCAAGCCATTGAACACACAATTCAAACAAACTAAGTCACAAAATAAACAAAATTCAACATAGTTAACTCACCAATATGCCAATTTGGAAAGTAAATACAGTATGTCAACAATCTGTAATAGCAAATAAAATATGCTGTAGGTTTTTTTTTGTTTTTTTTTATTCATCAGTACATCATCCCTCAAGCACAAAATACAGGCTCATACTCGGTTCGTTCTAAATTTCTAAGATAAAATGTGTCATAACTTGTGTGTTGTAAATTCCCGCATGAGTAAACTGATTGGCTCTCCTTTCCTATTGAGAATGTGAAGAAAATCAAATCATAATCTGGCTTTGACTCATCAAAGTAATGCACAGTTTGCCCATATTTACTCGTTTTCAGTGTCACGTGGGTCTCTAACATGAATATTTTACCCACAGTAAGGCACAGTGACTAAAAGAACACAGAGTTCAATTCCAAAATGTGAGGAGAGGAAATCATATTGATAATGTTATTTATTTAGATGTGTGTGTTGTTGTTGTTTTTTTAAATATTATTTTGGAACAGCACAAGTTAACCATGTGCCCTCATTTTTGAAGGCAGCTAAGGATTGATGTAGCCATACATCCATTCATAGCCACAATACTACTGTAAGACATACTGAACATCAGAGAAACAAGTAGGCAGTAATCAAGGACACAATAATCAGAAGGTGGGGTTGGTAGGTTATCAGAAACTGGCAGCCATTCAAAGTTCAATCTAAACATAATGAACTGGATGACGATCTTCACGGGGGATATTTTGTGCTGCAAAGCGCTCTATTAATGTGCGTGGTTGGGAACGGAGATGCATTCCTCAGTGAACATTATGTTGATCCTCTATTCGTCCACCAGAGGGAGTACAAGAGGCGGCTCCTTCAACGCCAAGTCCGTTTAATCCAATAGCAGGTAAAGATATGAGTCGTTCCACATCTGTGATTCATTTACTGTCATCGGTGTGACATAAGAGCCGTTCTGACTGGTCCCCCTGTCAGCCAGCAGGGGGTGAGGACAGGCTGCAGGGTGAGGCCCTTTTGCACATGCAGGGACTGCACTCCAGAGTCGAGCTGATAGATGGCAGCAGGTGGGTGATGGGGGTTAAGAAAGATCTGTTGCATATTGTGCTGTAGGAGCTAGCCGGGCTGCGTGGACGACCGAGTCTAACCGTCGTCCTCGTCTTCCTCCTGCTCGTCGTCTGTCAGGATGTCTGGCACCCGGAAACACTCCTCGAAGAAGTTGACCAGGGATTGGCTCAGGTGCTGCTGTGTCCCCTCGCTGTGTAAGAAGTGCCCCTCATCTGGGTAGATCTAGACAGCCGCCCAGAGACACGGAAATGAGATAAGATGCTTTCATAAATAATGCAGCAACAACTGTCAGACGCCGGCACATGGAGCTCACCTGTAGAGTATAATTGGCCTTCTCGACGATTAAATGGTTGATAAATTTGGCTGTGTGCTGGAAATGAACCTTTTCTGTGGTGGATGAGAAGATAGCCATTGGAGACTTACACAAGAAAATGACAGCTAAACAGCATTTTGTCACTGCAAGAATGAGAAATAATGAATCAAACATTATGAGAACATTACCGTCAGCAGTTGGGTGAATTATCAAGTACTGCTTATCCAGAAGCTGGCCCGCTCTGTGTGCTAAATTTGCCATCTGAAGCAAAGAGAGAAAGCAAAAACCGCCGCTCAACAAACAGCCTTCTAATGATGAGTGTTTTTCATTTTCAGCAAACACTATTCTTGATGCATTCACTAGGAGGAAAAAAAAAGAGTTCAAAGCACACCTGATATGCTCGAGAGTCTGTCTTTGGTGAGCCGAGATATCGTTCTGAAAATGCAGAGGCTGAAAGTTTGAGAAGAGAAGAGAAAAAATAAGGGTCAGACTTTCTTAGAAAATGTCCAAACAGCACCAAGTGTTCAAGACAGCCGTAGATAAAGAATAGCATACTGAGGACCGCACAGTTTTACCATAAAGCTCAAAGTCTGTGATGGGAGAGACGGCAGTTCCACATTTCAGCTGGGTAAACTCCTCAGAGCTCAGAAGCATTGTGGCTAAATATCCTCCATAGACCTAAAAAAAAAAAAAAAAAAAAAAAAAAGGCAGATAGAAATCACAGCAAGAAGGAACGCTACAAGAAGAGGTAAAATCTAATCTATCACAGTTTGTGCTTACAACAACCACATAAAAAGGCTTCTGTATCTCTATGAGGCAGCTAATAGAAGATAACCCTGAGAATCAAAACACCGGGACATCTCAGAGAGCTCATTGAGCATTCATGTATCTTACCTTTCCATATACTCCCATTCGAGTTTTATCAATGTATGGCTCTTTGGATATGAGTCTGAAAGGAAAGAGAGGAAGTAAAGCTTTAGAGTTTTGGAACTGAAGCACTCTTAAGGGTTTAGCTCTTGTATGGGAAAGCGTTCACAGTTAGATTATTCAACACTACTTTTAATTAATAACAACATTAGGCCTAATATCCAACATTTCCACAAGTGGCATACATTCTGTTGCTGTGTTGCAAAATCCTTACAGAACATTAGTGAAAAGCCAATTCAGCTTTATATGCTCAATGGTTTGAATATGTTTAAATTAAGTTTAAGTTCAAGTTCAAGTTTTTCAAGCCAAACCATGATATAAAACCACAACGTGCCCCAGAAACCGAGGTGCCAACGGAACCATGATACATGTCTGACCTGAGTGCCTCCAGCTGGTCCCGCTCCTCCAGCTTCCCCAGCTTCCTCCTGACCCTGTGAAGCAGGTTGGTGCCTTGAAAGCCGCTGCCGTGGCCGTCGAAGCGGATGACGATGGTGCTGAAACTGCTGACGAGCACCGTGGCCCAGTCCAGCTGGAACTGCTCCGTCACCATCTGCCCGCCCGGCGTGCCGTCTCTGAAGAAACACACGAGGCACAAGAACAAACCACGGAGATAACAGTCATTTAAAATCAGTGGCCGAGCTCCCAAAGGGGAATCTTACACTCACACGTCCTCAGGAGTTTCAATCCAAAATGAAACATCAATGACTGGAAAAAAATAGTGCCAAAAAAATGATTACTGGCATCAAACAAAAGCACACTGTGGGTTATATTTGAGGACAGAATCATCTGTGTAATGAAATTGTTCAAATGTCTCAATACTTACACCAGTAGCAGTAAGGGGTAATGGGCTGTTTCTATAAATCCAGCTGGCTTCAAAATCTGCAGTGTCAAAGCTGCAACAGACAGGATTGAGCGAATTACGTATGAATATTTAATACAAAACGGCTGCTATTAAAGTTCCAATGAAATGAATTACTTTTTTCAACTTGTTAGGTAATTCTCCAGGCCAGAATATACACCTGTTTCACAGTAATGTCAAATAATTTAGGTTTTTTTTTTGTAATTTATATCAAAATTCTATTACTTCTACATCCTACATCTACCTTCAATGGTGATGCGATTTATAACCAGTAGGCATATGCAAAAATTTCAGGCAATAAAAACATCACTTTTTTTAACAATCATGCCCCACAGTAAATAAAACCCTAACTGATCACTCATTGGTTTAAACTTTTGAAAGCTGGCCCCCCATGCATCCTGTTTCAGCCGGATAAGCATCCAATTAAAGAAGCGAGAGGCTCTCAAAATGGCTTCACAGTGATTTTAAAGTATGTAAAAGTGCTTGTATGAACATGGATACGTACTGTAGTCGTCTATGGTGATGGTCTTATGATCCACTTTGGGCATCTGCATGCTGTGGTAGGTACTGTTCACGCGTTCATTTGTCTCCACGTCAAACACCTCTGCGGTTGGAGAGAAAACAGGAATGCAAACCCATTCATGCATCGTGATGCAAACTGCACATTTCCACGAATACATCTTTCTACGCTTTGTCAGTGAATTCAATGCTGCTCATGGGACACGGTAAGGTAGAAGAACCATGCTGAACTTAGATGACAGCATTGCTTGTTGTTATGATACTCACTCTGTTTGTCCTTGGTGCTGTAGACAGCCACACTGGGTATATCTGGGCCTACACAGAACAAAACAGGTAACAATGCAGGTAAAAGGACTGAATAATAAGACACTGAAAATGCAAACTTAAGAGAGACACAAAGGCCTCCAGCGTGCCAGTAAACAAGTCACTGAATACCACCGCTGACGCCGTGACAATCCTCTGGTAAATACAGCGGCAACATCTCTGTTTATCTTAAACCGACGCCAGAAATAGCCCTCTCGGCCAGCTCCATAGCTAATAATCCACGTTGGTCCCACTGGAAGCAGATGAGTACCGGCTTATTATTTCACGATGGAGTTACTCTCCAAAGATCCAATTAATGAAGAGAACCAGTCCCCGTTTTCCTCTCTGGAGTGAGCCCTCTAAACAAATCAACTCCCATGGCAACCGGGCAGCAGTGCCCCAGCGTCGGGGCCGAAGGGGCAAAATAATGACGACGGGCTGTCCCAGAGGAAACACAAAGAAGAGCACATCTTGTAAGCAGTAATACAATGCTCACCACTGGGCCCTCCTCTCCCATCCAAGTTATATACAGCAAATACAGAATGCACAGGAAGGCTGTAAAAGCACCGGGGGAGAGTATGCCAGCTGTTCGGTAGTAGTACACACTTGGCTGCTGGCATGTGGTCGGGCAAGACATTTATTGCTATGGCTGATTAGAGGGAGCCTACGGTGGTTTGAGGTTAACTGCGGCTGTCCAATTCAATATGAACTCTCACCCGGACATGGAGCACTAATTCAATTACACCTTCTGGCTGAACATGGCTCCCTCTGCCCTAAAAAAAAAAATAACCCACGACTTTCATTCTCAGACAGCTGACATCTAAACCTACTGTGGTTATGTGCCACGGCAGTTTTGAGAGCTATTCAAAGCCTTGAGTGAGCAGATTCAAGGTTGAGGACGCTCACCTTTACAGTTGAGTAAGAAGTACCGCATGTTGTGGCTGAAGGAGCCGTCCACGTAGCCGCACTTGAACTCGCACGACAGGCAGCGGCGGTTGAACGGAGGAATTGTGTCGGCACTGCAAGATGGCATTGACAGAGCTACTGTTAAGAGAATTAAGCATTGCATACATTACCTACGTGCATTTTAACACCCTGTGGAGTTCACAAGTTGATGTACAGTGAAACAATCTTACCTGTACAGATGTCGTCGTTTAGGGTCATCCTCTGTGCTCAGGAAGTATCTGGGAAAAAAAAGAAACATCCATCACATTGCACCAGTGGCTGTTAAACATGTGCAATGCATTCACTAGATTACGGTGTCGTGTTGCCGCAGCTTACATGAGGTTCCTGTCGTGATTGTAGGCCAGGATGCTGGTGACGTCCCAGTCTCCAGAGGTCAGGGACTGAAGGATGTCTACACTGGTGTTGGGCTGGAGGAAGAGCCGTACGAGAACAGTCACTTTTCTGCCACAAATCCTCTCCTCCGCTGAGTATCACCATGTTAGGGCACGACTGCGGCACCTACCTTCGAGGTGGACATGGAAATGTGGAAAAACTTCCCTCTCCCACCCTGAGGGATGGCTCTGGTCAGGAAGAACTTGTGGCCGTCTTGGGAAAATAGTGGTGCCTCGTTCTGTGGAGCGGAGAGAACAAAGTCGTGTGTAAATGCATGTCGATGTGAACATGTGCAAAAGGATGTGCTAAAATGTACAAGTGGGACTTTTTCTCTCTTGCTCTTTACTCTTTCCTGCTCTTACACACACAAACACACAAAAACCCAGTCTGCTTTTTTTCAACTGCTACATCATAACACAATACAAAGGGCAGCACAATATAGATTTTTTTTTTTTTTTGCCAATATCTAATATGCCGATATTTTCCAACTCTTTTGGCCTATTGCCAATACCAATATGTGCACATACCTGTTTCCGCCTAATTACAGAGAGCATCAACTTCAACTCAGGTTATGTCAAACATTGCATTTTTTTGCTGATATCCGATATGCCACTGTTTATTTGAAAGCCTTTATCAGCCGACACTGATGACGTGCCGATATGATCGTGGAGCAGTGTGTGTTTATGTTTTTATCACTTACCTGTCTGTGCAACCAGCTCTCACTCTCATCTTCATGTTTCTGAAAATACACAGGTTTGTGTTTTGAAAGTCAAATCAGAGTCCGAGTCTGTGTTTAATTCCCTGGTATGTTTATATTAGGGCTCAACAATATGATTACACTGCAACTGTTTTGAAAGATGCAGCTGTGCATCATAAATTTCATTTTCACTGACAATAAAAAGCTATTAACATGATGATAATGATGCGATTTTGCTGGACTCTGTACCAAACAAACATCTTTTGTTATGTCTGGAGAACACAATTTATAGCAAGGGGCGTCTCAGTAGCACCGAAATCCTTCATCTATAATGATACTTTGTCACACATTTCACCTTCATCAAGACAGTCAGCTCCTGCGAATTGGATTTTGCACTTGTCCAATTTGCAATTTTGATAATATTGCAATTAATTGTTCAGCCCTGCTACATGTACTAATATTTGCAGGCATTTTTGATAAATATTTCACCTTAATGCAGACTCCGGTTGTAGCCTCACACAATGTCAGGATGGAGTTGTTCTGGGCTCTGTTCAGCCAGTTGACAGCCAGTTTGGTGCTGGTGGCCCATTTCACCATGGTGATATAGTATTCCCTCCTGGAAACCAGATGGTAGACTACAGTACATCACAACCACTTGACAACCTCTGTCTCCACTGACTCCAGAAAATGCTGCAGGGCTATGCTGGTACCTGCTAATTCACACACAACCAGGTACCCTCGGCCTGCCACTCACCCTATCCGGGGGTCATCGGGTTTCTTCATCACCACGGTGTGCAGGGGACCGTTGAGACTCACCACTGACAGGTGCACTACAGGGTTCTCCTCGCCAGCCTGCAGGGGTCGACATGAAACGAGATAGGTCAGATCGGGTGTCATGTTTAAGACAGCAAAAAGGCTTCTGTCTTTTGTCTTCAAAGTCAAACAAGTTATATGAAGGTCCTCTATGCATAAAAATAAAATATGTTGAATTTACTGGATTGAACTATAGGATTGTGGTCTTGCCTTTGGGTAGTGATACTCCAAGCCGCTGGGATAAGGCGAGCCTGTGAAGATGGGGACTTCCATCTTGGGCACCAGGGTGTCATTGATGGTGGCATAGGCCAGCCACAGGCCATCTGGAGACCACCAGTGGGCGATGTGGGACTGCAGGATCTCCTCTGTAAACAAAGCAGCGTGATCACGTACGGGGCAGCACAGCGGTTCACCGGATAGCACTGTGCCACTTCAAAGCAAGCAGGCCCTGGGTTCAAATTTCTGTGTGTGGAATTTAAAAAATCCTCCCAGTGTTTGTGTGGGTTTCCTCTGAAAGAACCAAGACATGCAGGCCAGGTGAAGTGGCTCTAAATTATCCATAGGTGTGACTGTGTGTTTGTCACTGTGATGTCCAGGGTGCTTTCCTAACTTCCACCCGGTGCATGCATGTACGAAATGAGCAGGTATAGAAAATGGAGGGATGGATATGCATGCACACACTGCCAGAAATACTGCTGATGATGCCGAAATGTTGGCTTAGAGACACATTTTCACCAGGAATTCAATAGTGTACAATCAAGGCAAGGTTATTAGTGTAATGTTTATAGTATATTACATTGCATCAAATTATACATTATAAGGAAAAACAAGAAAGAAAGAAAAACTATTACACCACTAACAATGGTGATGCTAACAACAGAAAAAAAAAAAAAAACAGAACACATAATAATAATTAGGAACATAAGGAAAACACTGAAATCACCGTTTTGCTCCGTTTCCAGCTCACCTGATTAGGGAGTATTTATGTTGCTAATATTCCAGTACAGATATAGACATTTCCCATATGACACCATTTAAACAATCACGAGTTTAGCAAGTCTGATTTATGGCTCCCATTTACTGTACTGTCACGGAGGAAAAAGGGATCCATTACTCATATTTAACGCTGACAGTATGAAATATGCTGGCGGGCGCAGAGGCAGGTAGAACAGTTATTCCTCTCTTCGGGTCAGTGCCATTTTTTATCATTCGGCAGTAACACCGAACAGAGGTTACTGAAAAGGTTTGGAAGACAAAAATAAAAAAGGCTGGCCTGCTATTAAATCGAGCATGTGTTGATTTGATGTTGGTGGATCAAACGGAAGGAGAGAAGAATATGACAACTGTTAAAACGTGAGTCACTGCAGATCCGTGCTTATAAAAACCACCGGTGTCGTATTAGTCAAGCGCTTCTTACACCAGGTACACATGACTGCCACTACAATTAAAGAAATAAAATACGACGTCTGTTGCTGATCCACCATTTAATGTCATGACATCCCACTTCCATCATTTAATGCTTTGTGCATCATAATAATAACAACACACTTTATTTATACAGAGCCTTTTAAAAAACAGATTTCACAAGGTGCTTTGACAGATGCAGCAAAAGCAGCAGACTCAGAAAGCAAACTAACAACAGAAGACTGTACAGAAAGGCCAAACAAGAGCAAGACAAAATTAAGGTAAAACCAAGATAAGGCTAAAACAGGAAAACAAAAGACACAGCAATAAATAAGTTCAATTAAACGAAACAACATCACATAAAGGCAAGTCTAAAAAACTGACTTTAAGAAGGGATTTAAAAAAAACGTCACTGATTCTGCGAGTCGTATCTCCTCGGGCAGGTCGCTCCAAAGCCGAGGGGCCCCGCTGGCAAAAGCACGGCCACTTTAAGGTTTAAGCCTCCACTTTGGCTCGGCCAGAAGGGCCAACCTGAGGATCTACAGGCTACAAACTGGCTCATATGGGATCAACATTTCAATTATGCAGCTTGGCGCCAGACCCAGAAGTGCTTTAAAGGTGATCCGTAAAATCTTAAAATCAATTCTAAATCAAACAGAGAGCCACTAGAGAAAAGCCAGGATTGGGGTGATGCAATGTTGTCTGTTAAAGGCAGTAAGAAGGCCCGAGCTGCTGCGTTCTGAACTAGTCGTAGGCGAGAGAGAGACTTTAGCTTTATGCCAGAAAGGAGGGCGGAACTGTAGTCGAGTATAGAGAAAATAAGAGCGTGAATGACTTTTTCCAGGTCAGAGTGTGACAGCATTGGCTTAATTCTGGAGATGGTCCCATTAACAGGAGCGCTGTAATTGAGGGAGCAGTCATTCTGGAAGCAGCCGCTCCCTTGAGAGTGACTTCATTGATCCTTGATTTGTTGATCTCACGAAAGGCTGTACTTTCCCTCAATAAGTTGTTTCATTTCACTGTGGCCCGTCAGTGACGAGCCACTTTTATCCAGCAGGGGGCAGTAGAGTTCTATGAAGCAGCTAAAGAACCTACACTATCATGTCGAGAACAAAACCAACAAGCCTTGGTGGGTTCTTCATGCTGATGTTAGCACTGATGTCACCGAGTTATAATTATTTTTCCTATAAGGTTAAATGAGAAGGATGGGGCGTTTCGTAATGGTTTCAGAGTGGGCACAGAAGACAGTTCATCGCTTGCTCTGTGAGGTCAGCTACTTCTCAGCAGTGCAGCAGCATTTTCAAGGCCCGTGCTCGGAGAATATCAGCTGACGCAATTCATTCTACAACCCAGACTGGGCAAAAACATGGGATCTTTATTTTATTATGAAAGCTGGAAGTATTACTCTTGAGAAATATTGTCTGCTGATGCTCAGGGCTGCTCAAACTATCTTTAGCACCAGAGGATGCACATCTGCAGGTCATCTGGAGAAAATGTTTCGCTTTCGTTTAATAACTCCCCCAAAAGATGTGATGGCTTTGTGTTTTTCTTGCCTTTGCACATTCGCTGAGATGAATCGGCGCCAGGCTGTTGTGATACTCGCCCTGCTCTGCATGACAATCACAGCTTTCAGAGGTGAAGATAAAACAACCTGACAACCACCGCCTTCAGGCCCTGCCCGTATGCGGCGGAAAAGACGAACGCACAGACTGCAAACCCTAAGATGCTCCCATGGCCAAATCAACACGCACGCACGTAAATACACACACCTGGCACATGCTGCCACACTTGCCTGCTCGTAACACCAACTTTTGCAGGAAATGTGTTGCAGGCTCTATCTGTCGCAGTATCACTGATTGTATTCAAGTGTCATGATTACAGCATTTGCGAACTAAACAATGGCCTCACGGTCTTTAATATTTTAATCAAACAGTTACGCCTGTTTGTGTAAGCTTTGATTTGACAGCTGAGGAATAACAGTGTGACGCTGATCACCACCACAGCCTTGCAGGGGAAATTTATCAATCTCTCATGGGAAACTCTACAAAGCAAAGAACAAAACAAAGATGGAATAATGCGATGAAAGTGTTATGTGGAGTTTTGGGGGAAAAAAAAGACCCAAATGCAGGAGTAGACGCACGCTGTGTGGCAAAGACAACTTCACTGTCATATATAAAGGTAAAACAGGCCTGAGCTACCCAAGGAACTGGAAAACCAGCAAGACAAACAACAAGGCCTGACAGAGGGCTTAAATACACACAAGAGCAATTAACACAAGCAGGTACAGGTGGCAAGGAGAGACACAGGGAACTGACAGGCTGGGGAAACACAGGAGGCGGGACAAGCAGGCTGGGTTAACAGGACACGGGTGACACTTAACAAAAGTGGACTGCAGGAGGGAACCGGGACAAAAAGAGAATGAGAGTGAGTATATCCTTTTTTTTTACCTCTTAAAAGGCAGACCACTGACAATACTGCATTGCTGCTCGTGTCATCCATTCAAGATAGTTGAAATCGCCTCACACAAACACCCCGATGTCAGATTGCACAGCAGTAAACACCCAAGAGAGACGAGGCAGCTTCACCTTGAGCCGTACAACTCAAATTTACTGTAAGCGGTGCACATAAGGGAGTAAATCTGTGGTTCGGAAAAGCGGCCTGTTATCCAATTATGATGGCAGACAACACAGACGATAATACAGCAAATCTTCCTTCTGAATTGCAATTGAATCACGTCCTGTACTCTGTCTAAACAAAACCAAAAAAAAAAAAATCCCATTTCACGAGATTAGAGCCGGCCCTGCAGCAGAGTTCATGTAACATACTTTCCTTTTTCCTACAATAACTGGCATTTTCTAATTACATTATATGACTACATTATAATTACACCCACTGCCCCTCTTTTCCCAAGGAAATCCAAAATAGATAATGATAACAATGCTGAAATAGTTAAGTCTTTGAAGTGTAACAAGAAATCTTTTAAATGTTATTATTATGACAGAATCCGCAGCGGCATCACGGGTCTCCATCATGTCAGCACACTCTAAAAACAAAACCATATTTAAGTGGTATGTAATTGGCATGTCTGTCTCACATGCAGTAATCAGAAAATGTTTCATATTAAATTACAAGTATGCTGGCTGGCGAACAGCTGCTGTGTGAGATTGCAGTGGTGCAGACATGAATTAATTAAAACGGCCTCAACACAAAGAGAAGCCACGGGAAGTCTAGGAGAGGAGGGGCGCTGAAACATCGCCAGCTGTGCTCGTTCGAATGGAATCACGTCGTCCACGGGATGGGATTACCTTCGTCTTCGAATCGAGTCAGAGAAACATTTTCAGAATATTCCTCCGACTGAAATCTTGCACTGTCTTTCGCACCACTGTTGAAACAACTTCGTCCGATTTCACTCGTTTCTGTCAAACGTATCAACTCTGCATCGTTTGAGTTAGTCTTGCGTGACAGGAGATGCAACTAATTAAAGACAGTCATGGACACAGAAATGGAAATGCAACTTATGATGTGCTTTTTGAGTCCACGTTACACTTGGAATATAATTTTTCAGCACCTTAAAGGCTGTTTACGGCTACGGCTCAAAAGGATTATAATCACCTCTTTGTCACACTGAATCAGATGTTACCGCGCTATGAACAACCAAAATAATGTTTAGTAACAGAAGTGAGACAAATTGAAAGGAAAACACAACAAAGCTTAAAAGTTTTCAAAGTGTGTCACTGACCCAGCCGTTTACTACGACAGTGCAATTTCAAGCACTTTGCAACCTAATCCCCTCTCAAACTTTGACAACACCACATTAAAATTAAAGAATCTTCAAAGATTTCCAGTACTCATATGAACCCTGAATCTCTGTGACCATATGCGATATTTTTATTTATTTAGCCTTTTGCCCCCTGACCCCCACCCACAACACTAATGTGCCATTCATGCACATAAAACATACACTCCATTTTTTAAATGATGCCCCCTGGTCATAATGTGTCATATTTAAATCACATTCACAACACTTCCACGGGACATTATCATATTAAATGTCAGATATCACCCTTGACTGGCCTGTGCAGCTGGTGGAAGTGTGTTCACAGCTGTCTTACCTTCATACAGCCAGTCAGCCAGACCGTTGAAGACGACTCCCTCTTTTCCAGTGGACACCAGGCGAATCGAACGACTCTCCACGGTCGCTCTGTAGTAGATGTTGTGTTCAAATATGAAGATCTGAACGGAAGAAATGCAAAACAGCGTCCGTCATTTGTTTCCCAATCGCTAAGGGTTGCTCTGTGTGTTGCAGCACCATCGCAAAGTACAGGTGATTTTAACCTTCAACCTCAATCTCCTGCAGTGGAAAACCCGGCGCCACGACTCCTCCTACACTCACATCCTGATTGCACATTTCCATCGACAGCAGTCGCCTCGACGCTCCTGCCCCCTCCAGTAAATAAATAAATAAAACAAACATGGCCTTTTATCGCAGTTTTACTTTCTCTCAGTCTAAAACACTCCACTGCAGCCAGCGAGAGACACAGCCACCCACCTCTCAGGCTAATACATGTTCAATCAACAGCCGCCTTCAGCAAAGTATTAGAGGATATTTGTTTCATTACGGTTCATGCTGTATTCCTCTCCAGAGCAGTACGCAAGCCATTCTGCTGCTAATCAAGGCACTGTAGCTGGCTGGGGCCCCTACAGGCATGTACGCACACACACACACACACACACAACTCAGACACACACAGAAAACACACTAGTTTCCCCCTGTGCTTATTGAGACATGAGGCTGTCCGCTGGGAGTGGGCGATGGTGGCTCTAAGCTGTGCCAGTGATGACACTGCCTGAAGGAATTAAGTCACACAGCTGGCAGATGAGTGTGTGTGTGGCACTTCAAAAAATTTCTGTCAACTTATTGTGCTGCCTTGCCCGGTGTGCGTATGAGAGAGGTGACTGTGAAATGATTGCTATGTGAAGCCAGGCTGCCCTGCTGCTCAGACCGAGCTGAAACACTCCAGTTAAATGAAAGTGCAAGAATAAAAAAAAAAAAATTTTTTAAAAAGAAGAGAGAGAGAGAGACAGGCATGACTCGCTCTCTGATCTATGGCCTCTGTTGAGAAAAATCAAAGTTTTATATTGTAGGATCAACATCTAAGGAGAGAAGATCAATGGAGAGCAGTGTAAAGTAAAGCAGTGGTTGGTGGATGCTGTAAACAGCCAGAGGATATAAGAAAAATCACAGGCAAACCTCATTTTGATTAGAGCAGAAAATTCACCAAAAATTAAGTTCTCCGGCATCAAAATGTACCTGTTAATAAAAAAGAAAATCACAAATTCGCAAATGACGTGAAATACTGAAACTCCAACAATGCAGCCTCACAATGTTAACATCTAAAACGATAGGGTGATTAAAAGAAACACATCCGCAGTCTTAAGGGATTCACTGTTCGTTGGACGAAAAAAAAAAATTATTATTATACCATATGGCTGTAAATGAGACAAACGAGATAAGCCTCTATAGTCTTTGAAAAGACGAATCATTATCGAAGCAAGCGGTAATCTTTTCTCTCTACTTCTCAGTCTTCGAGGGATTTGATGAGAGAAACAGAGCCGGAGCGAAAAGCCAAGCAAGAAGTCGTTTCAAGAGGGAGGAGAGATGAAAGTGGCAACATCAAAGATACCTGCGGTGCATGCCCGGGTTTTTATTACAAGTGTGAAGTTTTCTTTTGGTGTGATACTGTCCAACTATGTCTAACTATACTCATTCATTTAGTTCTGTTTGTCTCTTTCTCCCTCCTTTTTTTTCTGTCAATACAATCGCTCTTTCAGGTGTGTGTGTGTGTGTGTGTGTGTGTGTGTGTCTGTTGACCCAGCCACACTGATTGCTCTGTCACAGCAGAGTAATTGCTTGTGGTTTAATGAGTTGAACATAGCAGGATTCATCTCCCTCTGCCTGCTCCCTGCATCATACACCTGATGCTTCACTGCACACGGACACACGCTTCGCCAGAAACACACACACACACACACACACACACACACACAGACACAAAACAGCCATCTTTATACGTTTATAAAACACTTAATGATAAATTACACCTGTTTTGATGAACTTAATAGAAAATCATCATATTCAGGGGGGCAAAAACAGCATCATCTGATGAGACAGAGACAAAAGACTCTGGCTTATCTCATCTGTCTCGCATAACCCAAGTTATTCATTACATCAAACGCGAAGCTACAGTAATAGCATCGCAAAGGAAACAATCAGGTACACTATTACCATATGCAAATTAGGCTGCTTTCTCCCTTGGTGGGCAAAATCTCTTAACACACGAGAAATGTTAATATTTTCTTGCAGCAAACCAGTCTGTAATTTACGAAAATGACACAATAAGAGCAATTATGGAAAAACAAACAGCTCTGTAGTGATAGGTGATGAAACATGAGCGTAAGCTATCACTGAAAAAAAAAAAGGAGGGGAAAAAAAAAGATCGCTATGCATGGCTCATACTGAACAGGTGCTTGCTATAACAACACTGAGGTCATTAATAATAAACACAGAGTAAATAAGCCCATAAGCACGGCACACCATGACTCTGAAATATGCCTTGCCAACACTGTGCAGTTGATATTCTTAATTTGACAGAAAATTCTACTTTTTTACCAAAAATAGGTTAGTGTACAAAAATAGGCAAATTCAGAATAACTTCATATAATTCTTAGGGTTCTTGTAATTGGACAGAGTGCTGTCAGTGCTGAGGGTGTGATCCCCACTGGACCAAAAAACAATAAGAAAAATAAATAAAAGTAAGACGAAGAATAATTATACTCGAAAGCAATTTGGATAACATAACAGAATAGATTTAGTTCTGTTTTTGGCACTTGAAACAGCATCAAAACCTTCCTTGTCATTTAGACATCAGGCAAATGAAACCCAGTCACACCAATTAACTCAACTCACAAAATAGATAAAGGTATAAGACAAGTGCTTTGATGAGGTTTCGGCGAAGTCCTCAACTCCATTACTGCCCTCTGTCACCCGCTCACAAGTGTCTGATACATTTTACGATGACACATCTACAAAATGTATTACAATGTCATACAAATCAAACCTTGAAACAAAATGAAAACGTCTTTATTTTCTGGTGAACGATTCCTTTAAGAGATCACGAGGGCAAGTGTACTGATCTAGTATGGCTCAAATTCATTCTTTTTCTATTTAAAAAAATAAAGCGCCACCTGTTGCTTTTGACTTTTTGAGTATAGTTGTGTTTATCTGGGTTGACAATGCACGCACACACACACACACACACACACACACACACACACACACACACACACACACACACACGCACGTGTCACCATGGATGAGGACAGTCAGTGTCTCTCTGGAATGTGTGTGTGTAATGTAAGAGAGAACATTGTGTACCGGATGGGGGATGATTTGTGTTTGTTTGTGTGTGTGTGTGTGTGTGTGTGTGTGTGTGTGT
>OMLB01056805.1:24862-70660 GCA_900302555.1 Myripristis jacobus
GCTGGTCTCAGAGTGACAGAGCTCTCGCCGGATCTCAGTCACAATGAGCATCGATATTAGGAAATGATGCACATTTATCTTCTTGGGCTGGGCCTGCCCCGTACATAGGTTGGACTTACACGCAACCGAGAATAATTGGCCAGCTACCTGGTCATGGACAGGCCAACCACTGTCCAGACCTTGTTCTTGGAATGTGTGATGCTAGTGTGTGAATGTTGACTGGGCATGTATCTAATGCAACAGACCTAAATAACAAGATAGAGAAAATATGTCTGGCTTCCAGTTTTATCTGTCCTCGGCTAGCAGTCAAGCTGTTCTGAACTATGTAACACATAGACAGGAAACATTGAACTCTGGTACAAAAGAGAATCGAACTATAAGGCCAATTGTACCAGTTGTAATTATGGTCAGTTCAGAGGATTTGCACTAGCATTGAGACTATGTGCTTTTGGCTGCTGGCATAAATAGTGGGGAATTTCTATTTTTCCCAAAATGGTTCCAGATTTTATGTATCTACGTGTTTGTATATTTTCCTAACCACTGTAGGCCAGTGGATCTCAACCTTTTTGGCTTGCAACAAACCAGTGCCTACTTGTGATCCCTTGTCACAGGCTGTATATGCAGAGTGGAAACAGTCCAACATTGCTTCATTACTGAGTTCTTGCATTTACAAACTATTCAGTAATTCACAAGAAAACAGAAAAACTGTAAAATTTGACAAATAATCATGATACTCATGCATATTAAAATGTATGTATACAGTACACACACACACATATATAGATATAGATATAGATATATAATTATATACAGATAGATAGATAGATAGATCATTAATGGGATCATTAATCAAAAATGATTGATCTGTGCGCAATCTAATGTTATGAATGGTGGAGCTTTGCAATGGATTGACTGGGTATTACAGGCTTATATTAGCATAACATCACATAAATTATGTAAGTAAGCATGTAAATTAAGTAAGTAAACAGTATGTTTTGTGTAACCCTTAGTGAATCTATTTTTAGCAGCAGGTCTTGGTCCTGGTTTGGACTCCGTGTGCTTGGAGCTTTCTGTCAAGACCTTCTCTGAGGAGTCCTCTCTGACATTGAGGGGATTTCTTGTTATGACGAGCTGTAGGTAATATTGCACCTTCAATCTAAGTAACCAAATTTACATTAAGGTTGTCTAATCTGCCCACCACCACCCTAACCCACAGCGAAAACTCAATGCCAGCCTGTGTAAAATTTTCTCGATCTGCCATTGCCTCTGTGACTGCTGAACATTAAATATTTGCCGTCCAACAGGCTGTTAGTCACACTCACCAGCTGAGACAGAAAGGCATCATAGATTTGAGGAGCAGAGCTTGGAGGAGGTGTGTGTCTGTGTGTGCATCTTGACTCCAGAGAGAGTTGAAAGAGTGAGTTGACCAATCAGCTCCCCTGCTGAGAGCCCCTGCTGAGCTGAAAGGGAAACCCTGCTGAGTGGAATCTGACCAGAACAACACACTCTCACACACATAACTGTTCACACTCCTCCCAGTGTGTATGTGTGTCTGTGTGAAAAGAGAGGATAATAAAGTGCCAAGGAGTGCCAATACGGCTGTATCTGTAGATGCTGATGGAGGAATAATGGACTGAACTCACATGCATGTTTGTATGTGTGTGTGTGTGTACGTGAACTATTAACAGAAGCAGTACATCTGCTGTTTTCTTGGCAGTTTAACTCTTTGAAACCCAAGAGCCCTTGGGTGGATTTATTTCAACCACTCTTTTTTTTCTTTCTCTCTTTTTTTTTGAAGGTGGGGGATATAGTAATAGGATAGGATTTTTTTGACTATGTACTTGCTAATTTTTTTAACACTTTTTTCCCTTTTTTGACATTTTTTAAAAACAATTTTCAGTTTTTTTTTTGTTAATTTGCTAATCGGCTGTTTCCCTGTGTTTCTGAAGAAAAAAAATTGAATCAAGTCACTTTGTTCACTTTTCAAACAGATCGTTGCTGGATTGAGGTGTCATTAAACCCCCTGAAACCTGAAGAAATTTATTTGATTTCTTTCAAAAACATTGTAAGATAACTGCTTAGAATTATTGTAATTCTATATTTTAAATGAGCATACAAAAAAATAAACATAAAATTACCAAAAACTCTTAATAAAGTATACAATAAATATATGAATAAATGTGTAAATAAATAAATCAAGTGAATTTTATTCAAAGGGTTTAATAAAACATTTCACCACACAGGCTCCTGGCTTTCAAAGGGTTAACTAGTGAAATATGAGATGTCATGAGACATTCTCCCTCCACTCAAAGTCGGGGCTGCCCAGCTTTTCTTTGTCTCCTAAGCTTTATTTAGCCAGTGGACAGTCAGCAGCGCTCCATGCTTTTTTCCATGCTGCTCAACACAAGTGCATAGTCTTGTGTTGTCCAATGAGCAGCTCTGCTGGTGCAGCTAGGGAACAGCACGCCCACTGTTTCTCATTCACTTTCTTCACCCATGTTGCCCAGCCGGCCCAGGGATTCAAACGAGCAACTTTTTGATCACCTCTCCACCTCTCTAGCCAGAAGAGAACTAGTTGACTGTCTTCCCCTCCGCTTTTCCAGAAGCCTCCCTCCTCACACACAGCCTATAACTGGTCACAGGTCTTGCTGTGTGTAATTGATTTAGTGAGAGGACAGAGGTTAAAGACCAAAGGTTTTGCAATAAAGACTCCAAGAAACAAAGGATGTAAACAAAGAAAGGCCAAGGGATTCTGAGGAGGCAGAGCGAAATACAGATGCTCCCAAATGAAATCACATTAATCTATAAAGCAATGGTAAGCCCAGTAAAAAAAAAAAAAAAGAGATTTTCATATTTAGTATTACTTTTCAGTACTAACGTCATCCACCAAGACTGGAAGGTTCCTGAAAGTCAATAACTGTACTGGGCTGAGTGGGCGTTTAATTAGAGTAACATTATTTCTTTTTTTTTGGCATTTCTGCTTTATTTGACAGTCACAGTGGAGATGGAGAGGGGGGACGACGTGCAGCAAAGGACCTGAGGTCGGATTCGAAGCCCAGGCGCTATATTCGGGACCAAGCCCCAGTACACGGTACGCGCTCTTAACCGGTGAGCCACCGGGGCGCCCAGAGTAACATTATTTCTGCTACTCTGGTAAAACTAAACAACTGTAGTGAAAACATCTCACTAGTTGGAATTAGCACTACAACAATATGATAGTAAATGTTTCCATTGCCAGCTACTGACTCCAGCACTGCTGTGGCTGGATTTAGCCCCAGTCTGCTGGTCTGCTGGTCCATGACCCAGCGTGCTGTTGAGGAGTTCATAATACTCTGCCATATTACTCTGTCCAGCACCACTTCACTGGTACTTTTGGGGTCTCTGTACAATTTCAACTTGTTTATTATTTGGCCCTGGGTTCTAATGAACCTCCTAGCCTTCAGCAGCTCTTCAGCCACTGCAAGATACGATGTACCTTCTCTAAGAACTCCCTTCCATCTTTTCCTAAAGTTCAAGAGATGTCCACATTGAAAGCAATAGTTTTGTTTCTTCGGCAGACCACTACCTTTCTCAGTCATCTTCATCTTTCCCTATAGAAATAACACACATCCACTCTTGTTGTGGTCATGGTCCATGTGCCACAAACCAGGATTAGAAGGTTAGCCAGATAACTGTGGAAAAGATTATGCTATATCCTGGTGATGGTGATTGGTTAGGGTTAGGACAATGACTCAGTTATCTCTGATGATGGTTGCTCATAATAGACAACATTTCACAAGATATTCAGTGACACTTTATAGGGTGATCTGGCTAACTAACTAATCCTGCTTCATGGAACACTCCTCAGGTCTGACTATCTTTTGTTTCCAGCTAGGAATCAACTTTTCATGTTTTGAACCAATTTATTTTTGGTTGAAATGCTCAGAGAAGTCCTAAAATAGGTTTGTGAACTGGAATGGAACTATTTCCTTGTTGTTGCTGAAAATGCCTATATGTGTCCAAACATCAGACAAGTGTTTTCATTTGCACAATACAGTTTAAGCCTATGTCTATGCACTCCAGACATCAACTGTTTACTTACCTGCAACAACAACAAAATGAACCCTGCCACTGCTGCGCTGCCAAAGACATGAGCTGATTATCAAATCCAAGATGTCATACTCCTACTAACCAACCTACATCCATTTATCCATTTGTTCATGTATTCATTTGTTATTTTCTTCTTCCTTTCATGATACATATCTCAGTTGCAACGGATAAGATTTGGAGGAAACCTGGAGGAACGATGCACCTTGCTGCACTGTTCCAGCATTTTTATTTACTTCCACCGATATGCCCACATTGAGCTACAATTACAGGTCAAAACAAGGTGACATTCGTAACTGACTGGCAAATAGTGGGCTGCATCTCTGATGGACCATCACGTTTCCTGTTGTCCTGTAATGGGTTGTCTTGCGATAAATTAACTTGTGGTACAAACCTTAATTTTACAACTAAATGTAATAATAGAACCATTAAAGCAGTAGACAGACAGACAGACAGACAGACAGACAGACAGACAGACAGATAGACAGATAGATAGATAGATAGATAGATAGATAGATAGATAGATAGATAGATGGAAACATCTGAAGCATGAAACATGAGCAGAAAGGGTGGGCAGCTGCCTTTTATCAGTCTGCAACAGACAACAGGGCCTTTAGTAAAAGACACAAAAGTCACCAAGAGACTGTCCACCTCATTCATTAACTCTGTGTGTGTGTGTGTGTGTGTGTGTGTAAAGAAAGAGAGAAACAAAGGCTGATTGTGTTCCCTTGCCCGACATGTTTATGACAATGTAGTGGGAGGAAAGGCCATATGGGGGGAGAGAGAGAGAGAGAGAGAGAGAGAGAGAGAGAGAGCAACATCCAAAGGGCTATACTCCCAGTGCTGTCCTGAGACATTTGGAGGCCCTAGACAAAAAATCATTTGGGGGTCCTTGTGTTTTTACCATGAATAGATCAATATAAGTTCAAAAGATGATCAACCTGAAAAGTTGTATTTCACCCTCTGAACCAAATTCACTTTACTTCATATTTTGAAGAATGTTAGCCAAATGTTAGAAGTCCAGCTTAGTAGCAGGGGGTTAACAATTAGTTTCAGAAAGTGACACTTGTAAAGTGATGGTAAACCCTCCTTGAGTCCATTAAGGCAGTTAATTTCAAGTGTTAGCTCAAGCCCACCTCAATAGCAGGAGGCTGAGGGCCTTTTCACATCAAGTCCATATTTTTTCTCTGTTTTTTAAATTCCTCATCTGATAAAAACTGTTGGGCACAGAAACTTTGCACACTGAGTCCGATGCGTTTTATTATTCCATTTGTTGCAAATTTCGCAACACGAGACAAAAAGCTAACATTGTATCCGTCCAATCCTGAGAGGGCATCAAAAGGAGGTTGATAGGTTGAATCCAAGCTGTGCCATGGTAAAGGTGCACACCAGGTGATCACCACAGAAACTCAATAGGTTCATTTCAGTGTCTGTAGTGATCAGCCATTCAACTGGGCATGCAGATCCTCAGGGCACAGCCTCAAAACACTGCAGCACACAGAGCAGCCCCTGGGCAGCAGCTGTCCAGCACTTGGTTTGTCACACTTTGCTGCTGATAGTGTCAGTGTTCCAGCGGGGTGCCACAGATCCCTGTACAGCCAGTTGTGCATAATGGCTGTGTTGCCTCTTTGTCCAGCTTGTGCATGCAGCGTTTACACCTTCTTAAGAGTCTATTAAATTGTTCCATCAATTTTTTAAGCTTAAAAAATTGATGGGGCTCCAAAAGTTGTTTGGAGGTCTAAGGCAGGATCTGTATAAGATCTACAGGATGATTCCTATCGCATTCAAATTTAAGGCACATACAGTTTAATCAGAAAGGAACAAAAACTAGATAAACACAAGAAAACTTTTTTTTCTCTTGGAAAATTGTTTATTTTTTCCCCACTACCATTTTCATCTTGTATTCTATTACTTAAACAAACTCAGCAAAAAGGGAATTAAAAAAAGTTTAAGGATCAATCTAGGATATTTTATGATTGTTTATGATTGACAGGTATATACAAAAACAGGAAGCAAACATTTTATAAACTGTTAGGCTGAACAAATGGATGGATGTCGGGATAAATAAATGAATGGTGTTTGACAGAAACTCAACCCCCTCTGTTTAAATATCTTTCCTTCCTCCTGGTCTGTTCATTTTAATTATATATCAGTGATGGGGAGCCTAGATCAGAATTCCTTTTCATGTCATGATGCTCAAAGAACAAGCTATGTACAATCAATAAGTACTCCAAGACAGGCAGGAGGAAGCCACTGGACAAAGCCATTTTGTAAAGCTGCTGAGGACCAGACACTACAATCCAGGCCAAACAAATCAGACAAAAAAACAAACAAACAAAAAAAAAAAACAGAAAATTGAAAAGTTAAATAACAGAGACCAAGCTGGTTAATAATCCACTGTTTACAAGCAAAAAGTTCAAACCACAAATCAAAAACAACTATAGAATAAACATGAGTATTAGAAAAGTTTCCATGGTAACAGGTACAAGTCCATTCATTCACATTTTTCCTGTTCTAACAGCACAAGCTTTTCAACATTAGAAAAAAGTTATCTATTTACAATCAATGCTTCCAACACTGTAAAGTTTTTAAATCAGGGGAAAGCCAGTCATATCTGGCTGATGTTTGGGTTGCTTCACTGAGCCACTTCACAAACCTGACCTGCTTCTGCAGGAAGCCACATGGGAAGAAGTGGGAAACTGCTGCTACGGCAGCAACAGCAAATCAAAGAAATAAAAGCTGCTATCTAGTTTTCTGTGAGATGGCCGGAAAACTTCTCCTTCTGCCTCAGCTGCCAAATACAAGATCATTTGACCAGACAAGCTATGACAGAAGACATCAATTTAGTGCTTGGAGCCAAGACGCCAACTCTCACCTAAAAAAAATTGTCTGGTTTTTAAAGAGACTGTTCACCCATTTTTAAAAATACGATATGATCTCACTTCCCCCCCAGCTGTTGTGTAGGACAGTAGTGGTGCTATCTTCCTCTCGTTGTTACTGAGTGCTGGATACTGGCTGGATGCTCCAAATGCTAACTGTTAGCCTCCTGCCACTGAGTTGGACTTCCCCCCAGCTAACAGTCTTAAAAATAAACACCATTACTGCCATGAAATAGATTTTTTTTCTTTCGAAAATGGGTGAACTATCCGTTTAATTCAACGCAAAGCAACAAAATCCATTTGTTTTTGAATGGCACTGTGTATTAAAGGATAATTCCTGGGTAATATTTTCTGACTTCTTGCCCCCATCTGACACACACACACACGCGCATGGTAAAGCAAGTTCAAACAGAACTGATAAAGCAATTTCACCACATCCTTTCAACACCACAACACACTTTCTAGATCTAATGTGTGATTATCCATTGCCCAGAGGTGGGAAGTAACAAAGTACAAATACTTTGTTACCGTACTTAAGTAGATTTTTCAGGTATCTGTACTTTACTTGAGTATTTCATTTTCTGCTGACTTTTTACTTTTACTCCCTACATTTGAACACAAATATCTGTACTTTTTACTCCTTACATTGTCAAAACAGGCTCGTTACTTCTCTCTCCCTCTCTCTCTTTTTAGTGGGGGCGGGAGGGCTCGTTACTCCCCTCAACCTACACGGATTAACACATGACAAAAAAAGACTAAATACACAGAGGGAAAGGGAGAGCGGGCAAGGGGCTTGAGAGCAATTAAGAAAAAGAAAAACATAAAGAGAAATCTGGAGACATGGAGTAAGACAGTGGGCCAGGGAAGATAATATTAGCCGACGACGGAACAGAGTCGGAGAAGCAAGAAAAAATCAGTTAAAAGTCATATATGTTAAGTATTGAGAGTACCAAAGCTGTTATCAAGGTACTCATTCAAGACCTCTGGTTAGTTCAGTCTTGATTGTTGTGTGAAACTGGGCTTGCAGCAAAACTATCACGATTTTTATTTTTTCGGTACCAGCACTTTGCAGGTTGTTAATAAAAGAGGAAAAGTTCCTGTTTTGTGTGCCCTGAACTATTTTTTCAAAAATCAAAAAAGGTATATGTATCATTAATGGTAAAAAAATCATTTTTACTTTTGTACTTAAGTACATTTCAGAGCCTGTACTTTCTTACTTTTACTTGAGTAAAGAAGTTGAATTGGTACTTCTACTTTTACCAGAGTCTTTTCTCACACAAGTATCTTTACTTCTACTTAAGTACAGAATGTCAGTACCTTTGCCACCTCTGCCATTGCCTGAAAGTTTCATAGTGAGTGATAGGACTGCATCAACCTAATTACATACAAGAATTTGGGGGATTTTGGGTAGACTGGGATATCTCCCACTGTCAACACAAACAGTACAGTAGTGGCAAATCCACCAATGTTCGAGGTCTAAGGTAGAAAAAACATAAAGCCAACTTTTATGTTTGCCCTAGTGTAAGTAGCTACACTCACAAGATTTCTTATTTATTTCTTATTGTAATCTATTATTGTATTTCAAATCCATAGATACAAATGATTTTAGATGTGGGATGGATGGATGTTCTGAGTGAAACATGCAGAGAGCTTACAAACTGAAGTAAAAAAGCCCGTTCTTCAGCTTCCACCAACATGACTTGAAAGAGACAGAAACACGGCAAGTAAACACAAGGGAATGTGTGAGCAACACTAAAACAGGATGGATTATAACTGAAAGCTAATATGTGTAAGTGTTATTGTGTTTAAAGGATGTGCTGTAAATCACTATTCGCAATAAACAACTGGAGCTTGGTTTGACCCTGTGTCTGGAGGTGTGAAAGCTCTAAAGTGAAGAGATGAAAATGTTTAATAATCGATCACCATGATGGGAAAAGTAGAAAAGCAACCTTAACATAGAAAGAATGTTCCTTTAATGTAGCAGCAGGTATGGTTTTTACTGTTTTTACAGCCCCAAGGGGTTGGTAAGGCCAATTATAACTCGGCTAGGTGTTGAGACTCGAGGCTTTCAAAACTCATTCCAGCTTGTTCTCTATCTCACTCTCTCCCTCTCTGACACACACACACACACACACACATACACACACACACTGACATAAACGCATCCATTCTGTGCACCATCTTATACCTTCAAGTACCTAGAGCTCCACTTTAACATGCATTGCACACACTTACTTATCTACAGATACAAATGTATATTGCGCATACAGTCATTTATGTATACAATCATTCATACACACAAACAACCTCAGTAGGGACTGACCTCACCTGTTGAACTTGGACTGTCTCCATCAGCATCACCAGCCTGACTTTCAGCCGAGGACATTAACCCCTCCCACCCCGCCTCAAGCACGCACACACACACACACAGACACACACACACACACACACACAAAACGAGGCCCAAACTTTGTGCCCGCCTCCCCATTCTATCCATCAGTTTCCTCCTCCACCCCGTTTTTCTAATGACTCCATGAATTACCATGCAGCACATGGTATAAATTCACCCTCTTTCCCTTGGCCATATCATGAAATCAGTCCTGTGTATATTGCATACCTGCCAACCTGTACGCATTTTGTGTACCATTTACACAATTTTAGACCAAAACACACCGGTAGGATTTTCTACACTAAAATACACACAAGTACAGTTTTTGACTCAACTGTCAAAAAAAAAAGGGAGCAAAGCTATATGATTCAGGCACGGGAAGACTATCAATTTCACAAGACCTCTTCATACACACACACACACACACACACACATGCACACACATACAGAGACTGCACGCCCCACACACATTGTGCACATTGGGCTTCATTCACTCGTGTGCGTGGAAATGCTCTTACTTTGTGCGCAGAATAAGCGCACACGCAAAACTACCACGTGCCTGCAATCAGTGACTCGTGTTGGACCACGCCCCCCTTTTTCCATATAAGGAAAGCTCCGTTGCAGAGGGGTGAGGCATCAGAGAGAGCAGTCAAGCCGTTGAAATGAAGAGAAACACGGCCATCAAAGGTGAAAACCTGAAAATCTTTCCTAATGCTGAAATCCAAATAATAGTTGGAGAGGTAGAAGCCGGAAACTGTGGACTGCGAAAGTCAGGGGAGATACTGGGTACGCGCTCTATCAGCTCATCCACTGGGACGCCCCCAGTATGATAAATCTAATCTACTGCAAGCTAAAAGTGAGAGCAGTACAGTTTTAACATATTTAGAATTTAAGTATGTTTATGATTTATTGATGAGTAAGTCTTATTAATTTTATAATAATTATTTTTACAAAGGAAAAAATATGTTCTATATTTAGAACAGTTTTTTGGTTTTTTGGGTTTTTTTAACTAATCGTGGTTCCAAAAATAGCATTTATTCTGTACTGGATAAAGTTTGGTTCTATAATTTCCTAAGAGTTCGAAGCAGTTCTAAATTTGTTCGTACATTGAAAACAAATTCAAGTAAGAACATATGAAGGATTTTCGCCTACAACGTTAATACGTATCATTTAAGCACTTATTTGTGCACGTGCACTGTTTGTGAATGAGGTCTAATGTGTGTAAGTGGGCCACGTGAACGTCTGAGCGACACCCACACTGCCTGGCCTGTGGTACCAAGGAATAATTAGGAAAAGTAAGCCACAAAATAAGCATGTATTTCCGTTTGAAGTGAAGCACATAATGTCTTTTGTTCTGTGAAGCAGCACTTTATTAAAGACACCTGCAGCAGACTTGTTTTGTAAGTTAATCAGTAGCACACACTAGCATTGCCCAATGCTGCGAGCAGCTCATGTCAATTGCAATAAAGCCATTACCATGCCTTGAGCTAATGATAGTAGCAAATGTCTAGCCAGGGGTTACTTTCAGTGCATTTGGAGAGAAAAAATATTGGCAGTGGCGTCTGGTTAGTTATGAGTGTCAGGAGAGTTCTGGCTGGAGCCGAGCTGCAACTTTAGTGAGAGCACAGAGATCAGCAGGCACAACTCTGTCCTTAGATTTTATAGAGGAATTAAAACCATGTTGGCCCTTTGGAACTTGACTGAATACATGAATGAGAGAAAAGGATGGCACGACATAATTACTTGAACAATCAACAGATATCAGAAATAGCAGCATGCACAGACTTAGGAGAGTAAGGGTGAAAATCTCTAAAAAGCAGTGACAGAAATGTTTTTCTGAGAGGGGCCGGGAGGGCTAGAATCTCCTTTAATACTCATATCTGGTGAGTTTTGCACAGTGATACGAATGTGTCATTTCAAAGTGGAAAATATACAATATACTTGCATTTCTGGCATCTCACTAAGAAGAATATATCATCAAATCACAAATAACAGGTATAAAATGAAATGCAGTGTGAAATTGAAAAACTTTGAAATATCAAATAGGACCCTGCCAAACCACTTTCTTGTTTAGCAAGGGAGTTTTCATTTCTGTTCTCCAGCAGCTAGGAAAAATGTTTCTACTTGAAGAAAAGAAAAGAGGACAAGACAAGAACTTGGACAATTCTTAGTTATGTCACTTTGTTTCTACAAAATAGCCAGCGTTTGTATTCGGTATCTGAAATATTCCACTTTTATCCAGTGTGTTGGGAAGGTTACTTTTGAAATGTAATAAGTTTCAGATTACTAGTTACCCCGATAAAAATGTAATTAGTAATGGAACTATTTTAATAACTTCATACTGTTTGATTAGTAAATGTAATCAAATCATTAGTAAATGAAACCAATAGGAGTCAGTGTGTGAAGCTGTGCTGCACTGACCAAAGTAATCACACAGCTCAGTGTGAGATGGACTTGTATATGTGATGTTTATACATTAAAATGTGATGAAACACTCTCACATACACTATTGAAACACTCACACTACTGAAATTCATTTAGCTCTTACACACACCACTGAAAACCTCCCACTATTCACTATTGAAATGCTCCTATACACTATTGAAGCGTTACTGCGCACACTATTGAAATGCTCTTATTCATGGTTGCACAAAGTATCGCAGCTCCAGGTTTTCCAGTCAGGTGAGATGACCTGTCCTCTCCTAGAAGGACATAATGAATAGTGTCTCCTTTTAATGTATCTGAAATGTTGACAGTTTTGTCAGTGAAATAAATAATAAAAAAAAGCTGATAGTTGATTCTTCAGATGAGACTTAGTTAACGCATTTCTATTCTAACTCTCCGTGTAAACACCTTCAGGTTGAGGTGGGGTGGCGCTGGTCCGTCACCTCAGGGTTTCACATTATGTAGAGAAATACAAAGCAGCTGATGCAAGATGGGGTTCGAAATAGTAGATGAGAGGGTTTCACTGGTGTGTATGTGACAGTTCAGCGGTGTACGGGCATAACACATTTGAGTTATGTTTCTGAGAATGTTGCAAATGTTTAATTACATTTTAATGTGTAAGCATCGTGTATGGATGAGAGCTAAACATGGCTTTGAGCAAGGTAAATTATGTCCTATAAGGAGCCGTATGATTAACGGCGTCAAAACTAGACAAGTGCAGCAGGTTGTAAGATAGTTTTAAAATTGTGTTTGCTGTCCAACCCTAACAGTGTTTTTCAAAAAGAAAAAGCGCTACCAGGAGTGCTTTTTGTGCGCCCTTGGCAGTGATGTAGTCTACACACTGCATCCTTGACTGATTTGACCTGTTAATTCGTTGTTTACATTTTCTGTAAACATTAATAAACATAGCTGCTATGTTTAATGCTGGCTTAATTATCAGTAACATTATCAGTATCATAAACGGCTATTTCTAACTAGCACGTCAGTAGAAACTTTATTTTGAAACACTTACCGGATATTCCCAACAAGCTCCCAGTCCGGGATGACACTGCATCTTTGTGTTCAGTATGGCAGGGCGATACGGACACAATAAAATATCATGATATCTGAATACTTGTATATCAATATTGTGATTATACATATAGAAATGTTTGTACAACAGTCATTAGTAATATGGATGACGATCAAGCAGGTAAAGGCAAAAAATCAAACAGCTACAACGGTCTAAAGCCGGAGTTCTCAACATTTTGATGACTGAGGGCCAAGTTAGGGACCCAACATGAGATTCAGAGCCAGAACACAAAATAACTCCAAAACAAATCTTTTCTTAAGTTGCTGTTTCTAGACTAAAATACGTGCCAATTGTCAGTCACGTGAGAAATGTGTATTGTGTTTTCTGGAGCAGAATAAATGCCATTCATCCATTTTTAGATGTTGTAATGACAAAGGTGCATACCTACAATTTGTGCTTTGGAAATGGTTTGCAGCCAGTAATGTAAAGTAAACACAATTTGTAGTTAATGAGGCTAAAACAGTTTTGTGAAAACTGACTGCTGGGCGGTTGAGCCTCTTTTAAATTGTTAAAACATAGCTGTGTGTTCCTCACCCGGGAACTTGTTGTAACTTTTTGATTGGCATCATAATGTCGTTTTATGTTAATCTCCTTGCGCGTAGCATTCACCTGCTTGCAGATTAGGAACATCACTTTATCCAACCCTGGGAGGTACAATGAAGCACTTCTCCATTTCTCCTTACTGACACAACATTTTTTGCACAACGTCCCCGACGCCTCCATCTTCCTAACCGGTTAACGTAGTTGATGATGAAATCTGTCTCGTGTTGCCATGCAGACATTTCTAACTTGAGAACCTGGACTAGGGGGTGCAGTTTTACCGTTCTTAAAAGCAAAGTACGTTAAGTAAGTAAGTTAAGAAAAGTGCGTGTGTTTACTGTAATGCACCCTTTAAAACCAGGAAAGGACAACACTTGTGCTATATAACCATATTACAATACCTAAAATCCCAGATGATATGTAGTCTCATATCACGATATTGATATATTATCAATATATTACCCAGTCCAGGTGGTTGGTGTATCTCTTAGTGGACATGTCATACATCTGGGTATATTCCCTTACTAACAAAACAAATCTCCGTGCACCATTTTCTGCTCCATCTCCTTCTTGTTTGTTTACAATGGCACCGCTGGCTCGCTCTTGTCATTCTTCACAGTGATTGGGCTGGTTGATAAAAAGCAGCTGACGTCAGAGCACTTTTTCTGAAAAAAGTTCAGCTGTTAGTGATTTCACCTTATAAAAACTCTGGGCCCAGTGCATTTTAAGGACAGCCCTTGCTTCCCATACGATTCAATTTTTTAAAAAAAAGGAAATTGTTAGAAAAAATGCTGTGTGTGTTCACAACACTTTCACTGTACACGCCCCTTTTAAGCACAACAGCCCTAACTGCACACAATACAAAAGTCTTATCCCACGTATTTGCTGATGCAGACTGCAGTGCTCTGTCTTGTTGGTGTGTCTGGTGAGGAGACGCTTGCTGTGGTGGGATGGGGGTCACATTTGAACACTGCAGTGTGAAGGCCCCTTAGCCCGGTTATGTGTCTGTTTTAGCTTAGAGCTCCTCAGATGAGGTGATCAAGCCTTCGTCCTGTCCCTTTAGAAAATCTGTCTAGGAGTTTCAATCTGAAAAGGGCGCATAGGACAAGAGGACTGGAGCAATTGCCGTTCCCCGACTTGTCATCATCAGCTGTGAGTGTGTGTGTGTGTGTGAGAGAGAGAGAGAGAGAGAGAGAGCGAGAGCGAGAGCAAGAGAGAACTCAAGGGGTAATACCAGGACAAACCTAACAAGACCTAGTGAGAGGATTTCAGAGGACCCTCAGAATGAGAGGGGGAGGAAAGAAAAAGAACAGTTGGTAAGGCATTAATTATGGCTGACTGTAGGCTCTGCTGATTCAGTAAATCTTAAAAGCTTAAATACTGAAACTGTTTGATTCCCTGACACTGACAAAAAGCTGGTTCCAAAAGAGAGGAGAAGGCAGCAGGGAAAGGTGGGGGTAGAGTCCCACCTGATTTCCTTTGGATAGCAGAATAAAAAGGAGGCCTGTTTATAGGGATTAAGAAAATATGTGATGTATTAAGGGCCAGACTGTCTAATGCAATGTACTGCAAGTTTTAAATCAATTTGTCCAGTTATTTGGAGCTAATGAAGAATGCACACCATATGTTTTTTTTGGTTGCATGACTGTTCTGGTTACTGCACTTTGTGGATGTCCTTAAAGTTATGAATAGACTCCTAATGTTGCTTATCAGAAATTTCCCCTAGATATACACAGTTTTGGATGATCAGAACAGATGAAGATTACAGATCACAGCGGGTTAACTGAAAATATTGGCTGGAAACCTTTTGAATGAGACAACTTAATGACCCTTTTGGGCAAGGTCGTTCAATTTGATAGTTAACATGAATGTTGAAACCACAAAGTATCTCACTTTTTTCAGAATTTATCAGCACACCTGGGAGGAAATCTCCAAATTCTTGAGCAGCGGAGATTTATGTTGATTGTGAGGCTAAGGGATTAAGAAGTAATCTAGAGTTTGTTTGCTCCCTGGTTGGAGGAATTATCGATTTTCCTTTCCTAGGAAAAATATTTGTTTTGTCAACTACTGAGCGTGCAGTTCATCATATCATGGGCTCGACTCAGATGGCCTAAAGTTTCACTGGTCTTGCATGGATTGAGATCTGCATAGTTGAGCTTTCCCTGTTCAGATTTGGCTTGTTGTGATCAGCATCTCTGGCTTGGGCACAGGTTAATTCAAAACCTTGGCCTCTTTTTAAATGTTGGGAAATCAGTCCATGTTGCCTTTATATACCATGCACTTTTAACATTTTTTTCTTTTTAGGGCTGAATGAGTTGGCAACGTGTCCTTGGATAAATCGTAATTACGTAGGAAATCTTTAGTGAATTTTTAATTATGAGAATGCACTGAAGCAAAAATTCTGATTTCAAACAGAACTTTTATATGAAAAGATGTTTCTTACAGAGAATTGCTTTATAGTCATCTCACTAAAACACTCTCCAGTTGCAGTGCAAACTAACGTTGAAACTTTATACAAATGCTTGTTAATGGCTGCGTCACACAGTTCAAAGTTCATGTGATGTTTTATTTTCCGGTTCCTGAGTGGACAATGCCTTGAGGTTCGTCTGTATTCTGCAGCACCACCCAACAATTCGGAAACACTCCTTAGTCATGTGGTTGTGCGTGTGTGTGTTTTGGTAGAAATAATTTTTGATGTCTTCTCATGGCGTGAGGCAGTGTCAGACTTACTCCCACGTTTCTTGAAACCCTCACCTGTTGACAGGATGGAAGACATGCATGTGCCAGAGTGTGCATACAGACAAAACTTTAGAAATTATGTTCAGGTTCAGACTGGCTATTTCAGGCGGTAAATGTAGCCTAGCGATGGAGAAAAGCAACATTTGAAGCTTGGGTCAGGTTTGAACACAAAAAAGAATACCTGTCAGGTTCACGTCGGGCTCGGTTACCGTGCTCCCGACTCGGATTGGGTGTGGACAAAAATATGCGGCCTGATCCACATTACCATGTGCTCTACAAATCATTGTTAAAAAAAAGGCTTAAACCCTGTCCATGTGCAGACACTGGATATATGGGGTTCTGCTGAGATCAGTACATTTGAATAAAATCTTAGAGTTAGAGTTATGTGAAGTTGAGCTGAAGTTGTAAATGAGTTTATGGGAATTTGATTAATGAGGTAAAAGACACCATCATCTGCATATAAACATGCACTACAGGCATTCATCAAAGGATCTAGGGGACTTGGACTGTTATGATTCATTTAAATGATACTAGTTACTGCCTCAGAGTCTGTAACTCAACAGTTCATCATGTCTGATGCATTTGTCCCATCACTCTGGGCCAGTTAGGTCAGTGTGGTTCCAGTGTGTAACCAGTAGAAGGAAATACAGATTAGGAACTGATTTGTTACACTGGATCACACAGTGGTCTTCACGCTCTGCTAACAGCTCACACATGGCCGTGGTTTATCGCCTCAAATTTGAATGAGTAGCACACAATCTCAGGATGCCACATATAAAGTTCACCTCTCACTTCTGGGAAAACTTCATACATAAGAAACCAATGCTCATCCTTGAACATCAGCACACCTGCCTCACATCCAGTCGGCCAGTACACATGAATAGAAGATAATTCAAAATCAAATATAATTGTAATCTAATTTTTCACCTGCTTTTGGTCAGGCTAAATCCTGCGGATGGTGATGAATGAAGAGACTTTTTTAACTCTGCAACTTTTTGTATTTCTTATTTATAAATGCTTTCCCGTATGTCATTACCTCATGATTTAGCCAAACCAGTGGATTTGCCACCTACTTTCTTAGCTTTGAAAAATACTCTCAAGTTTTACATAAATTAAAGGCAGAGTGAGCAGTATGTATCAATTGCGATGTCTGTGAACACAATTTTCAAATTTGGCCCCTCCTCCCTGGCTTGGCTAACCACTGACAGTAAATTTTGTTTCCTAGGATGATGACAGAATGAATGCCATCACCATCATAGGAAAAAAAATTGGCAAGAAAAGCCAGGCAGAAGGCAGGGTCTGCAGATACACACACCATCACACATTTCTAGTGGATCGTAAGTGATCATTGAGAGAAATTCTTTTTGTGAGTCTATACATTGTTTTTTAGGAAAATCCTACTCATTCTGCCTTTAATGAATTGTATATTACTACAGGAAATCCTCGCAACAAGGTTACTATGACATAATATTATGTTACAGAATAAGCTTACATCATTTCTGCATTTTTCCCCATTTCATGGTTTTATACACCCTCTTGCAGCAGGTCTTTGATTCACATTATCTACCTAATAGTTTATTAAAACATTCAAGTTTGATCTGCTGCGTAACACATGGCCGTGCAGGTTCTCAGACCTACAGGAAAGTGGCTATTTGCAGTCGTAAATTTTTGCGTGCTGCTCACTTCACACACATCTTGTCAGTAGTGGGTTGTCTTCCCGGTCTTTATCCAGCTCCTACCATCACACACTATCAAATGTTACTCAACGTGGCTGCAAGGGTAATAAGAGTCTCTGCACATATGTTTCTGTGGCCTGAAATCCTAACAAGTCCAGGCAAGTCCAAGAAATAAACAATCCCAGCATAATATTTTAGAAACAAACATTTGTTGGACTTCAAAACTTAACAGGAATGGGCATCTTTTACAGCGCTGGTATGGTACTTAAAAAAATGTCCAGGGTTGGCAGGTCTGATACTGACTAAAGCTTACACATCCCATGGATTGCACCTAGCCAGCAGTGTCTCCTCTGCGCAGATGGGTCCCGGTGACGTGAACGTCACCTGTCCTGTCAGAAGACCACAGTTGCACCCGTTTTGCCCCGGTCTACCCCGGCCCGAGGCAGAGGTAGCCTCGGCAGCTGGCACGGTCAACACAACATAGAAAGCTCTTAAGTCTGGATGAATTTCCCCAAAAAATGTTTGCCCCAAATCCTTCCACTGGTCTAAAAAGAGCTTTGTGGTGAGCTGGTTTTGGGGAAGCCCCCCAGCCCTCACTGTTCTGAAGCCCACCACAGCCTGGAGAGCTGTACCGGTCATCCAGGCTTTGCCAATTTTGAGGCGATGACAGCATTAACTGTGTGACATGCTGCTGTACACATGTAATCAGTTTCTTATCGCTCCACTGATATTCAGATCTACGATGGATTCTCCTTTGAACGGTGTCTGTCTGACCCCCCCGATGTTTACCGCCCCTTCTTTCACTTTTGTTGGCTGGCTGTTTGTTTGTTTGTTTGTTTGTTTGTTTGTGGTGATGTCCTTGTTTCTTTCCAGGAATTCAGGATTGTTCTTTTTGTTTTGTTTTTTTGTTTTTTCTTTAATTTAACGACATGCAAGTACAAATGCTACTATGGTCTCTAAAGCTATCTGTGATGTGCATTACTTCCACTGTCGCTCAAGCTTGTTCAAAAAAAAAAAAAATTATTTTCTTCCTGCATTGACTGGCAAGCTGATAGTCCTCCTCTCCTTTCTTTCTCTGCTGTGACCTACGCTGACCTTCTCTCGCTCTCTCTCCCTGTCTTCTGCCCTCCGTGACCTACAGTACTAACGATTTTTAGACGTCTTGTGGACGCTTGGCTTCAGTGTTGTGTTCTATGTTTTTTTTTATTGCACTCTATTGAAGAAAAAAGTTTCAAAAGACAAGTCACATTTAATTTTTCCTATAATGCTTATGATTATGTATGTACGTATGCCATTTTTCTATCATTTAGTTGCTTCTATTCTATTTTAATCATTAGTCATTTTTATGTGGCGACCTCAAAACCTTTGCAGCGTACGCCAGCCTGAGGAATTTCATCGCTTCATATTGTGATCTGAAATTTTATACATGTCATAATAATACTTGATATGTACCTATTAAATATTTTGATTCCAGAAAACAACAGTGCCTCCTGACTCTCTTCCTGTGTTTTAAGTTTCTCAATGCTAATGATATTAAAGGAGTACTCCAACATTTTTGGCAAAATACACTGGTTCCACTGGTTCAGTTCCTATGGGTTGCATTTGGTGTTAGCTTAGCATAGAGACTTGAAGTCTATGGGAGTCATTAGCCTAGCTCCAACAAAGTGAAAAAATGAAACCTTACAGCAACTCAGAGGCTGTCTTATTTACACAGTATCATTGACACAAATGACACAGTAGAAAAAACATCGGTGAGACTTGGCGAGCAGCCTGAATTCTTTTTTCAGTAGAATCACCAATCAAGTGCCAGGGGTTAAAAAATGTGTTGGTTTACATAACTGCACACTAAGGCATATTGGGAGTTTAAGTGTACAGTCAGCTGATGGATGTTAATGTCTTGCTCTGTGTGCGCTGGAGCCTCCTGGTGGTTCAGAGGCAAACTATATGCACTGCATCTCAATCCTGCTCATTTACAACTGACCTGGTTTTCTTTCCAAACACAGGCATCGTGCAGCATTTACAATATCAAACAACGCATTCAACTATTACTATTGTTTATAGATGTGGCAGCTCAGACCTGACATGCCTGAAGTCGTTATAAGACAAAGAAAATGTGTAACCCTGATTGTGATGAAGCAGATTTTTGAAGTACACCTTGGATGGGAATTGAGTGTTGATGCATTGGTGTGCCTCTGAAATGAGTGGGTGAGTGTAAAGAAACACTGATAAAACAACTGCTTTTTTTTGTTTGTTTTATTATCACAGAAGCACAACAGGTACCACTATGCAGGTGAACATCAAACTCAATACTATTATGAAAAAAAGTTAAAAGGAATGCTAGTCCAAAAAACTCCAATCGTAACATCACAGCAACTTTTGTATTATCCTCCAAAACAAAATACTAAGATAATGTCAGGTATACATGACAGAAAGAAGCAAAAGCACTTTGGATTATTCACTTTCCTTTCACTTTGTACCAACACACTCGTCATAGTATCTTTAACTTTAAATTGAAGCGCTTACATCAGCCACATGCAACAGCATTCATCTTTGCATTTTCCTCACTTTGCTAAAGGGATTTCTATCCAGCTATTAAGTACCAATTATTGGGTTTCTTGCTCAAAAGCGACAATTTTCACAAAATCCTAACACTTTCAAGAGGGCATTAGTGCTATAGAATAAAACTGGTCCCACTGAAAATTTGTAATTTGAACTGGACAGAAAAAAATTAGGGGAGATTTTTATGTCAATTTTAAGCCAATCATATGAAAGCTGGAGTACCCGAGCGTAAACCTGATGACCTTTTTGTTGTACATTCAACAAATGAAGAATCCTCCTCCTCCTCAGTCTATCATTAAAGAAATATCAACAAGACAAGTCAAGAATGGAAAAATGATACAAGACTTTGAAAGATAGCAATGAAAGTTGTAATATGCTCATCAAAAGTCCAAAAACAATGGTTCCCTCTTTCTTAAGTGACAAAAATACACCCATTCAACTTAAATGAAAACGGTATAATAAAGATACATAAAGGTAGACAAGTGAAATGAAAGATGCACATCTAAACTATTCCCTGGAACACAAAAAGCATGGGGGAGTGGATAGTTTGCATATGGGTCACTACAACTGAGGGTTTAACAGAGATGGTGGTGTATGAGTGAGCGGGGACGGGATAGATGAATATAATAAGGGAAGAAAAGGGAAGGGGAGGAGGAGTGGGAGGTTGTCCAGAGAGCTACTCCTCATCGGAGGAGTCCCTGTCGAAATTGTAGGCCATGAAGAGAACATCGGGTCGAGGTGGGACGAGGGCATGGCCCGGTTTCACAATCTCAAAGCCCAGGAAACTGAATGTACGCACCAGCTTAGCTGTCGGGTTAGAGTGGAGACATGGATGTTAGATGCAGAGCATACAAGCCAAAAAAAAAAAAAAAAAGACATTTTGCTTCATTCGCTTAGTTATCAAAGCTGCCTTTATGTTCAGGATGAAAACAACTGTGCTGGCTTCTAAGAGTGTTGGGTAAAATAAGGACTTAGCACGTACCACGATCATCTCTGTTCTTGTAAAAGCAGACAAACACGCTAACAACTTTCAGATGTTCTTCGGCATACTCCAGGAGAGCCGCAAAACTGGAGGGATATAACAGAAGGTGGTTTAGATTTGAAAGGGGAAAAGAAAACAACAAAAACATTGTGACATTTACTGAATCTCAGACACAGACATGCATCCCTGACTGCACAAGCAATGTTCAAATAACCCTGATGGTTTTCAAGGCTCTGCTCTGTCTGGCTCACTTCATCTCAGATGTGTTAACACTATAATGAGCCTTAAATTCTCTATCAGGGGTGTCAAACTGGTGCCATGCAGGGCCAAGAGGCTGCAGGTTTTCATTCCGATCAAAAACTCCACCAGGTGTTTTCACTGATTAGTCCCTTCTCTCTGCTTGAAGATGAGGCGATCAGTGGAGTACCCGAGCTTTCACTGTGTATCTGTTTGGAGTTTCTGGTTGGAATGAAAACCTGCAGCCTCTCAGCTCTCTGTGACACATGTCCTCTAGGTCATTCTGAAGTCAGGCTACAAACCAAACATAATTTTTCAAAACAAAATCCTTAAAGTATTGCTTGATATTAGTCTCTCAGTATCAGTCTTGAGGGTCTGAGAGCCTCATAAAACCGTCAAGTCGATATGCACTGGTCTGTTTACTTGCCTTTGCACAAAGAATAAATTTATTTTATTGCTTCACTCAAAGACAGACTGCCCTCTTTTTATCCATGGTTGTCTGCAATACCTAAACACTATTATCAAAAAAAAGACTTCCAGGATCTTGTTTTTTGTACTTCCATCTATTCCAGTAAAGAGCATATGTCATATGAGCCATTAGAGCCATGCAGCACCTCCTTCTCCCTTTTGTCCTACACATTTTTTTTTACTTGACTTATTCAAACCAAATTTTAGCCATGTTACTCTTCTGTAATATTTTTAATTTGTGTGGTGCTTTCACTGTGTATCTATTTGGTATATTGTATTTATGAGGATTAAGTCAGGGGGTCCTGTTGTAAACATGAGAGCATGTAAAACCCTTTGAGACTGTGAAGTAATACTGGGCTCTAAATTAACCTGAACTTGCTTGTAAAACACTTTGTAAAAATGTCAAAAATGAGTAAATACATCAAGTTTGATATCTGTACAATTTCTGTCATTATTGATATTCCCCTAGAGGTCAGGGTTTCACCACACTCTCATCAAAAAGAAATGCAGCTACATCCCACTTGATGCCCCAAACATCTTTCTTGGCCTCAGTTGCTCTCACCTCTCCTTGCTGCCTTCAGGAAGTGGGTCAAGAGGTATCTCCACATAGAGTGCGTTGCTGCTCCACACGGCATCCCACTGTATCGCCTTGGTAACAGTGGGACGGCTTTGGAAGTGGAGTATCCCAGGCCGACCATTGCCTGCTGGCTCCTCTGTCACCGTCAACTTCCTGTCCTGGAAAAATAAAATAGAAAAATACTGCATTTGAAAATAATACATGATGAACTTGACAGTGTCGAGTGCAGTTCTGTGTGCTTACAGCTTTGATAACAAAGGCAGGGGATGGACTTGAAAGCGCACAATGCACACACACATACACAATCTGCATCGTTCCTGCCACTGAAGTCAAGAGATCAGCCTATGCACATCCTCTAAAAGTGCTTTGGAACATGATGGGAAACCAGGTTAGGATAACATCGCAGCGCAGTTATTTCAATGTCAAAACAAGGATGCCGAGGCTGAACTTTTTGTTGTTGTTGTTGTTGAATGTATCACGCAACACTACAGCCTCTGTTTCCTCTGTTCTGTAAATGAGCACCTCTGACACTGCGTCATATGACAGGAAGTGGTAAAAGCAAAGTAGCGGGACTTTCCCCATTTGAGTCTGCGGATGCCAGTTTCCCTTCTTATGCGTGCTTAAAATGAAAAGGCAGTTTGTGCGTGTTTCCATACTCACTGAGTAGAGCAGCCGAGCTGAAGGAGTGTGATCCCGTGTACCATTCCCTCGCCCACCTGGGATCTTCAGGGGTGGGAGAGGGGCATCAGGAGCACCACAGAGGCCCCGGGCCGCGGGTACTACTACAGTGCAGGGACAGGCTGGAGACAGCAGCACAAAGACAAGGACAGACACAGAGAGAGAGAGAGAGAGCGATTAATAACACTATAATGACTTGTCCTTACACCCACTCCACTTTCTTTCAACTTTGACGGGGAAAAAAAACATGCTCCATGGGCCATCCTGTCAAAAATAAGCTGTAAAAAGGTGTTTGTGCAACATAACAAATCAGCATGTTGAAATAAAAATACAGTAAAAAAAATTAAGACTGGGAACACAGTAGTGAAACTATGTAGTCGGTCTTTCCTTGCAGAAAAACTGGGCATCGCTCAGCTGTGGATTCAGAATGAAAGGTCATGGTGGTCAAAAGTAGTGAAGATCAATCCCTCGACTACTGATCGTCTAAAATGTGGCCAAACCCCAAAGAGATGGCAAATATTTTTCTACTTTACAATGGAAACACATGGTTTAAGTACATGTTGTGCTTGGCCCGGTGTCATGTTACTGCACCACAATCATTACCTTAGAGTTCACCTGACACCAACAGCACAACTATGTAACCTGATCCACGTTTACCTCATGACTACCGACAAACGAAGAAAGTGAGGGAGCGTCTGACGGAAAGTTTTGGTTCACTAATGGCATCACTGTAGAGTGTTGATGCCAAATCTCAAATATTGAATAGGTCTTAAACTGTATCTCTCGCATCTCAAGTTTCTCTGTATACATTTTAAATTTCCTTCCACAATTTTGGTGCATTTTAGAACAAATATAGCTAATGCTGCTGTAATCTGTTGTGCAATTAACATGACTCCACAATATTGTCTTCATCAGAGTGTGAAAAAAACATGTGGAATTTAGAGGGTTGCCAGTGATCACAACATATCACATGACCTGGCACTGCCCAGTGGCTGCACACTGAACTTAATACTTGGGATGGATCAAATGCATAAGATGGATTCCCCACAGGGATCAATAAAAGAAAAATAAAAGGATAACTTATGACCTGTAAGTGCACAAATAAGTTTATATATATATGTGTGTGTGTGTGTCTGTACACTTGTTAACCATGATGAATAAAGAATGTTTTTCAACCTCAACCTCTTGCACAAGACAGTCTGACAGTCTTCTTTTGTGCCTGATTTTTTTTTTTTTTTTTTTTTTTTACATTTTCCTTCACTCGCAATTAAGTCTCTTGCACAGCTGAGGGAGAAATTTTAGTGATAGGTGCGTAGGTAAAACAGTATATGAAACAGAATGCAATACACGCACGCTGTCTTCACAATGTTATGTTTTGTTGTTTACACAGTGAGGGTGGTGCTATAGTTTTTTTTACCCAGTAGAGTGCGATATAGTGCTCTCTCTGGACTAGAATAGGTCATGCTGCTTTGATGTGGCTTATTGTTCATTTAAATCATGAAAACCGATAAACAGAGGTCACTTATGATCTCTGACAAAAAAAAAAAAAGGATTTCAGTATTTGTTGCCACAAAGCAGTGGAAGAGTATCCAATTAAAGAAAAATATGCTCAGCGGTGAAAACGTTTTCTGGCTCTATGTTGCTGTTCTGGCGTTATCTGCAGTAAAATATGCAGATGTCCAACACTGCAAACCAAATCACATTTTCCAAGTTGTAAACTTGATCACTAATTGCAGCCACATCTATTTGACCGCTCAGTCCACAACATGTGTTACAATCAAATTGCCTGGCTGCACTCGATAAATAGAGTTTATGAGTCAAAAACGGTAGTACTCACTGTATTTATTGAGGCATAAAAGACTTTAAAGAGTGGTGCACCAGAGGATGTGGTGGTGGGCATCCAACCGAAAATATTTACTCCAAAAGGCACAAATCCAGTGTGAACTACTCTTCTTGAATTTAACACTTAAATACACAATCGCTTCAACTGTATCTATATAATAGGTCACTGTTGTTGAAAAGACAGAGCCCAGCTTGTTTAACCCTCCTGTTACCTTCATATTTACTCACATTTTTTTAACAGTTGGGGTCAAACTGACACCAGCAACTTAAATCTACAGAAAATTACTATAATAAAAATTGTTACCCACGTTTATGTGGTACTTTATGTGCCTTGTTGACTATGTAAACAACCCAATAAAACTTAACCTCCCTCATGCAGCCCCCTTATACATAAAAGTTCTTGTGGGAATCATGTTTTCCCTCCCAAATGTCACATTAACCATCAGTGGTTCTCTATAGATGTGGTTCTGTTAGGTGAGCACCGTAAAGCAGAGAAAAGTTTTTTGAAGATCATATATGGTTCCACAGTGTCATCCAAAACTAAAACATGTGTACAAAATGTTGACATTTCTTATGTTTTATAGAGTTAAAAAGCCTGGGTTTAGATAAACCCCAGACACCGATACATACAAAATGTGTAAAAGACATAAAAAAACATAATCACGTTAATTTTAAGCTTTCCCAGTTGTCTCGACTAAAGTAGGAAGTCAATAAATATGAAGCAAAAAACGGTGTTATTCGTGTAGTTAGGGGCCTCAAAACAATGAGTGGGCTCAAACTTACCCCAAAGATAATAGGAGGATTGAATCAGCCCTAAATGTTTTAATCGGGAGTAGTTTGCCTTATGTTAGGGACAGGCAACCACGTGCCACGGATGGCCAGAAACACGTAGGTTTTAATTCAAAGCAAATATTACAGCACGTGATTTAGGTAACACCAGCTGACGTAGAGATCGGTTGTAATGTTGACCTTCCTGCCGTCGCCCCTCAGTGACACACTGTTTGCTGTTGCTGCTGCAGGACTTCATTTGTCCAGCTCATGTACCTCCGCATCACAGTTTACACTGAACCCACGTACAAAGACGACACAATCACCTACTCGGTCTCCAATCTCAGGCCTGGAGGCCCGTGCCAATGAACTGCGTGTTGCGCAACAACCTGACAGGGACGTGAGGCCATCACCAGTTACCGAGAAAAGCGTCGGAACAGTGGGTCCTCGTGTCCGGAGCCACGATCCTGCTGCTTTTCTGCGTAAAACTGGGCTTGGTACCTCATCTGGCTCATAACCACCGTGCTACAACAACCAGGAAACGTGCCATGGGCCGCTTCACACACGGGTGTGGGCCTGAAATGTATTTACATCTGATCAACGACAACATCTGTTGGCGTCGAGATACGCAAAAAGAACTAGTTAATCCGACCAGATAAATAAAACAACCTCAAGTTTCAATATAGTTCTCAGAGCGAGGGAGGCTGTTGGCGACAAAATGTTCAATGTAATATTTTTATGTGGTGATTTTACACATAAAAGCAGAGCCATCCTATTGAGTACAGGAGGTTGTACAGAGTGGAGTAACGTTAGCTGGCTTCATTGTAGCTAATTATTATGCTGCGTAGTTGTAACGTTACGCACGCCCGCGATTTGTAACAAATGTACAAACTGCTAGCACAATGATTTGCGTTCAACCTGTGTTGTTACAGCTCGACGACTGTCGTGTCTTCGCTAAGGAAGTCAGCTGGGTCTTTAAATCGACTCGTCTTAAGTCGATCCCAGAGAAAATCCTGCTAAAAATGGGGTTAAATATTAAACACTTGCCTATTTTAAGTTTGATGTAATCCAGTGTGTGGTAGCCATATAAACTTGCCATTTAGTCAAACTCTGCTTCGGTGCTTCATGACTAAAATGACTGAAACAACTCAAAGTTTAGCTAACGTTAACTGACGCAGTTAAATGAGGATGTCTGACAGTATCCCAGGCTAATGTTAACTCAATTTAGCTAGCGATAACTCTCACGCCAATAAGTGCACTTCACTCGACATTTTCAGGGGGGATGGCCTTAAACTATATCCGAGGCTGTCACCAAACTTGAGAATGTTCGAAAAGGCGACCAATAAACAGTATAATTACATTAAAATTAACACCTGCGCTCTGCTTCCGCTCCACGTAGCTGCTAACTAGCATTAGCTTAGCGTTAGCCACCCATCCCCCACAACACCGTTAGCATAGCACTATTAGCAATGACGCGTTAGCTTAAGCTGGCCTTTAACGTTATTTCATTTCAACGTTTACTTACTTGCCGATCATGTCACAGATACTACTACTTAAATCCGCCATGGTAGTGAGAGACTGCTGTTTTCCTTCTTTTTCGCGAGCAAAGCAATGACTGTTTAGGATCCGCTGGAGGTTGGATTTTACCATCCGGCCTCGGAAAGAGACACGACGGGCTGACTGCTCTCTGCTATGGTCGGCTGGGGAGTGAGCCGCTCGGCGCTCAGCCGCTGCTACACTAGAGTAGCGTCGAGTTACGCACAATGAGAGATACGCACATTTCCTCGACTTTAAAATAAAAGCCTGGGGGATAGTTACCTCTTCTCTGATGCATTACAACATATTCAATATACAAATCACAAATCTAGAAACTAACAAGTGCATCTCAATAATTTAACTGTTATTTAACTATTTTAATGTTTACTTTTTTACTTTGTAACTATGTTTTGAAAAGTGCTATATAAATAAAGTGCATTTAGTGTTATTATTTCATTGTCCAATAATTTACAGTATACCCGTGGCACTTAACAACAATTCAATAGTGCAATATCAGTGTATATAAAGTGTATATAGGTATTCTTTTTACATATGCTCAATTTCTTATTTCTGTATTTATTATTGTAATATGTTTGTGTGATTAATTCACCTATTTATGCATAATGCACATAATCATATACCTTTTTATTTTATTTCTTACAATTGCACTTATGCTTATAATATATTTTTCTCTCGAGAATTTAAGCTGCTGCAACTGACCCATTTCCCCTCAGAGATCAGTAAAGTATTTCTGATTCTGAGTAGAGCAATTAAAGACAAATAGTTGTTGGGGTAAACAGACTGCTCTGAAAGATCTAATTTGAAGGTAATTTAAAAGCAAAACCATATACGATATTCCATCCTAGCCTATTAAAAATATACACAATTTTTCATGCTTAAGAGATTATTTAAAATGTTAAATATTTATTTAAAAAAGTATCCTGTGTCAGACTTTCAAATTTAGGCTGAACTGGGCCTCATGATGCGGTGAATTACTCAGCACAAATGACAGCTGTTTTTCAGCAAAAGTTGTAGTTGTGACGTATTTTCTGACAGTTTAAAATAAGCCCCTCTGTAGTGTAGCTGACCTTGAGGTTGTGACAGACAAATAGCACACAAGCTTAGCAACTTGTTCAGTGGCCCCAACTAAAGAAATTGTTCACCCCTCAATGTAAATTAATTCACTGTACTCACACAAGTGTCAGTGAAAACTGTTGAAGTTATTTGGTCCAAAAAACACACAGCATATTTTCACCTCGGCCTTTTCCCAAATTACCGAAGTTAAAGGGGGCATATTTTTACAGATCTGTTTTCTATGACTGAAGAACGCAGACTACAGTATTTGTTCACAGACAAAGTGTTTCATCTAGCTCAGTTTATGTTAAATGCTTATTGACAGCATATGAGGATGCTTCATGTTTAAAAATGTTAAATGTACAGTCTGTGCCTAAGTTACATTTTGTTGTCTGAGGAGCAGGCCTGTTACTCATTTCTGGTTTGAATACTGTTTAATATGAATGAAGCTGTACTAGACTTTTCCTTTGGAACTCATTTTGTTATTGTTCCTGTTGATTATACTCTGTAGTGTCTTCTAAGTCCATGCAGGATGGGTATCTTTTGGTGCATCACACTTGAAAAATAAATTACCACTACTACTGCAGCTCCAAAAAGCATACAATGTCAATCAAATTTCCCCAAACTGCTCATGTAGCATGATGTAAGAGTTTAATAGCCAAACAACTGTACTACGGGTTTACAGCAGGTTTTTAAGTTTTTATCTGAAACATAGTCTTAATTTTGAGAACCACTTGCTGCCAGTTGTTTTGAAGATGCTTATTTATGGTGGTCATATCAAGGTGTCACAATTAACTTGGCAAAGTGATGTCTGAAAATGACATGTTACCTACAGGATCTCTATAATCTATAAGGCTGCAGTTATGCTGATTGGTAGGCACTGTTTCATGGAAAGATGTTTTTTTTCTTCTTCTTTTTTTTTTTTAACAGAAAACGTATCTACATACTGAGTCTTGTGTGCTTGTGCCTGGTGTCAGACAACACATTATTTACATTAATCCTCTTCCTGCTGGGTAGCACATAAGGTCTTCACCAACGAACGCCAATGCTGTCTGGTGTCAGACAACTATGATTAGAAAAACTGTCATATGGCCATCTTATGTATGAGGCCTCACTTGGAATGATCAAATGTTTCGTTGTATCAAATGTTACGTTGTATCACCATTGCTAGTGATACTAACATTTATGCAATGCAGTTGGATTTCTGCAGCCATAAACTCTTCTAACATGGGTATTCTCCACTCAGGTGCATAAAATATAGATGCAGCCCTGTTTGTTTACTCCTAATGTTTCACTCAAGGCTATTCCCACAGCTGCTCTGGCATTTTGTGAGCATGTGTGAACAAAGGCCTGTTGTCTGCTTTGTGAACCAAAAGAATGTATTAAGGAGTCAATCCTGACTCAGCAGGCTTGGTCTGTAAACTATGAGCCACTGCCTCATGTCAACTCATTAGATTACTGAGATATCTGCATGTAAACTCACAAACTCTAGAAATTATGGGTAAAATTTGATTTAACTCCCTGTGGGTTGTGCTGTAGGATGCCACAGGTGGCAACAGATTCAGAAACAGCTTCATTCCCCTGGCCATAAGAACACTGCTGAAATGACCAAAAATAGCAATGTTGTATATAATATTTAATAACAATGTTGGGCTCATATATCACATGTAGGTCATACTTTAATTTACAGTCATTTTGCTCACTATTGATTTTGTTGTTTATACACTTGTATATTTTCGTGTCTCCCTGTGTTTAGTTAGCATCACCTGTTAGCTAATTTATGTGAAAATGAATCTGTGAATGAATGTTTAACATTTATGTATGTAAATCTTACATGTCCATCTTTAGCCTGTACTTTTACTGGTATTGAGCTCGCATGTCGCATTTGGCCACTTTATATTCCCTTGATAATTAATGTCAGAGACTCGAGCAAAAACATCAATGGGTTTTTGGAGACTTTTATTTTGAAAGGGACAGACGCATTTGCACTGAAATCTCCATCATTGTCACGAGCTTCACGGTTATGCTAACTAGCGCGCTAGCTAGCTAAGGCTGTCGTCAGCGCTAGCTAAACATCTGTGTCGGGACAAGATTCCCGTAAAGAAGATGACAGAGACTTCACCCGGCGTTTGTCTGCCCCTGAGCCGTGACCACAGTAAGGCGGCGACACCGGGATGTGTTTTAACATGAAACACGACATGTCCTCTCCGTGTTTTTCCTGTCAGACGGCGGCGAGCCGGGGCCGAGCCGACAGCAGCGGCGCTACGTAACGCGGCGGTGCGGAGACACGGGGGCGTCTAATGGAAAAGTACCAAGGACAGAGCAAACTTTCAACAAAGAGACACGCCGAGAAATGCCCACTGCTGCTCATATCATTACTAACCTTCACCTCGCTTTTTATTTCAAACCCTCCAAGTGATTAACTCACCGTTTAATGATTTTTTAAAAATCATTTATTCGGGCTGGGCTCGGTTTTAAGTGTAAGCTAAACTTTCTAATCATGAAAAGGTATTGAGCTGGTTTGTTAGACCTAAGATTAGAGCCTTAACCTTAATTTTGTCAAAGATTTTCAGTGTTCAGGTTTTGTAATCGGTGCCGTGAGTTGACTTAGATGAGTGGGAAGTGAGATATAGTCTACAGGTTTAGGCTAAAACCTGCAAACTTGTTTGTTTGTTTGTTTTTTTTAATCTAAATTTGGTTTCAAAGGTAGACTGAAGACACCCCAGCCTGCTTTTCACAAACCTCTCAAGATCAGAATCACAATTAGAAATACTATATTGATCCCAATATAGGGCATCAATATAGGGAAAACTGGGTCAGTTGCAGTTGCTCATTTTCTCAAGAGAAAATTAAATGATAAACAGAAAAAGAAATAAAAAATACAATATATAATATGTGCCATAGAAATGTATACACAAAAAGTGTGCATTATGTCTAGATATGTGCATTAACCCTACACAATATTACAACAAGAAATACAGAAATAGGAAACTGGGTATATGTGTGGAAAGTAAACCTATATACACCATATACACATGGGGATATTGCACTGTTGGGGGGGTAAAAGCCTGTTTCACCCACTGATGTAGTGATTTTGTCTCACCTTTCACTTAATAGGCAACACGAATGTTATGCTATAATAGCAAGTGATTCAGATCTTGTATCTCTAAAAGTTACACAACACCGACTTCTCAGTCGTTTAAATAAATAAACAGATAAATAACTCTCCTGAGAGGTTAAAACCCGGTGACAGCAGAGATGGGCCAGGGTGCCACCTGTGTCACCAGCTCCACAGGGCGGCGACAAAGCAGTGGCATAAACAAAGGTCCTGACAGAACATATAAACTGTCAGCACACCCAAATAAGTGTCACAAGCTGAGGCTCCGTGGGAAAAAAACTGACAACAATACATAAAAGCTTAATAGACTAAAAATTACAACAATAAAACAACATTTAATTATTTATTCATTTTCCTGCAATATCAAGAGTGTAATATGAGAAATGGAAACTACCAGGTGAAATGACATGCTATAAGGAGTCAATCCCCCTTCAGAAAAGAAAGGAAGAATGAATGGAAAAGACAGGAAGAATGAATGAATGACTGAATTAATAAAGATGAGTTTCCTGGATTTCTTCAGGAAGTCTCAGAAACTCAAATCCGAGTATAATCACCCTGTATTACAACATATACATTAAAATCCCCGGCATTCACTGCAGCTTGAGCATTTCAGGCTGAAGACTTGATTTGCATCCTCTCACCTTGATTTATTGTTTACTGTCAGCGTGGCCAATCCACATGTTGTACACATACCACTGGAGATCAGCATTCACGTTTGAGGTAACTTGTTGATGATTTGGAAAGTTTGCATCACCTTCCACTTGTTTATTCAAATATTGGTGGGTTGGTGCCACCATGAGCAGGTGGGGTTTTGATGAATTTGTCAGGATGGTGTGTGAATGGATAGACTCAAGAGGAAAAAGGCAGTTCTCTCCTTCCCTCTGTGCTGTATCAAACTCTAATCAGGACTATTTCACAGTTAATCTTTTTGAGAGCTGTGAGGCAGCAGTGTTCAAATTCCCCTCGTTGTGGGACCATTAGGCCTACATCACACCATGATGGAGATTATGTCCAACATGCCTCATAGTTTCTGAGTTCAAACTACCAACCCTCTACAATGAGCTTCAATATTAGAGCGCAGAAAGTTGGCACAGTAGACTTTGTAATCTACCTTATATAGGTTTGAATAAATAACCTACACATACTTGGTTGTAGTATCAAGCAATGGACTGCAGGGTGTAGAATTTATGCATAATTGCTTTGAACATTACATATGTGCTAAAGAGGAATAATTTTAATTTGTAGACAGTTTAATCACAGCCATCTGCGACCTAACAGTTATCTTTCTACTTAAATATATAGACTGGCTAATTGGCCCTGGTCCTCCCAGAGTAATATTAATCAAATAAGAAAAAAAAATGAATTGGTGAAGTGTACTACTGCACAACGACGGTCCACATCCATGTGAATCAGCGCCGATAGTTGCGGTCTTGAATTTTCTCTTATAGTTTTTAAACTGCCATTGTAATCACCAAAAGGTGGTGAACATTACAGCTTGACTGCACTGACAGCTGTGTTTTGTTTCTACAGTGTCCCCCTGCAGCTGCACGCTTCCTCGACGTAAGACAGGTTTGTCCCTCAGCGCGATCCGTCGGTAGTTCTGAAAGCGACGCCTGAGCGACGCTTGCAGCTGATGTACCGCTGGCAAAAATGGAGAGCGACACCACTATCAGGAGAATAAAAGCCTTCGGGACGCAAAATAATGTATCGCAAGCCAACGACGACCGCCGGGACCAGTGTGGGAACAACGGCTACACCGGTGACCCGAAGAGGAAGCCCGAAGTCAGCCTGTACTTGCTGAGGGAAGGGGTCGCAGCTTGCCTGGTGTTTGTATTTATTTTGGTGTTATGGGGACTCGTGCATTTGTCGTTACAGCAGCTCGTCATCGGAAAGTCGACTGGCGAGTTCAACGCGGTGAGGGCCAGGTGAGTTTGTATCCGCTTTGTTGTCTTTATTTCCATGTCTTTACATGCTGGCTAGCGGTGTTAGCAGAGAGCCCTAACCTTTCCTCCAGTTCGCTAGTCTAACATACCCGCCTAGAAACCACTACCGGGTGTCCCCTCCTTTCCTCCAAGGTAACTTGCCTCAGGTGTGTGTGTCTGTTGTGTGTAACGGGTGCAGTAAGTTGGGACAGGAGTGCGCTGTTTGATCTGTAAACGAGCCAGGCATATTTTATTATCAGTCAGGACTTAGGACTCTCCAGCTCCCCTCGGTCTGATTGATTCGTGGGTGTCAGGATTCCGTGCTGTGCAAATCCAGATTTGAATATGAGCGTGTGTGACAGTGCCTCATAAGCTGTTTTCAATCAGCCGAAAGATATCTGTAGCTAAAGGCACCCACTACGAGGTCTTTTTTTCCTCTAAAGCTTTGTTTATTATCTTATCTTCCACCTGGAAACCTATGAATGAGAGCTAGACGTCTGTTCTCCCCAGTTATGACGCGCTTATTGACAAATGCATACCTATTCTCCCACTTCCTCTTTATTGATATTATCTACCATGGTAACACTGTGGTGCATATGTTGCAGTTTTTAATGCAAAACTAGAATTAGAATACCTTACACCGTTTTTTTTTTGTTGTTGTTGTTTTTTACTTCCCTGATAGAGAATGATACGATATGTGCAGATCCGATATGAAAAAGTCTGTCAAATAAGCTATATAAATTTAAAGCTTTAAAGTAGTCTTTGGACATCACACAAACGATGAAGTCTTATTTTCCACCATGCAGTGACAAGGCTTTACACTTCATGTCCACTCGTCCAACGCTGCTGGCCTTCATTATCTATTTTCCTGTACTGCCCCGTTATTGTTCAGAACATTAATTACCTCTTTTCATTAAGAAATGGTATGGTTTTACCAGCTTTGTTTTGTTTATTGTTATTATTTCTAAAACTGGTCTTAATTCAAGTCCACATAGCATTACCACATCTTAAATTGGAGTTTTTGGAACTTGCAGAAATGCTAAGAGAAATCATTGCCAATGTCACGCTGATAAATCATCATTATAATGGTGTTTTAATTAGGATGTGTAATGCTCACAGGGCAACTCCTCTGACATGCAGGTAGCCTCAGGACATTACAGGTGTGGGAACTTCAGTGAGATGTCAGTTATGAAAGGCAAGCTGCCCAGCCACACCCACACTCATCTCATGTGACTTCCTCCTCTGGAGAAATCATTCTAAAAAAAAAAAAAAAGTTCTGACTGTTTCTGCTGCCAGGAATGTAGTGATCATATATGATCACTTCACTGACCCCAGGAGAGTCCAGGGTTGCAGGCAGCAAGTGAAGGAGGAAGTCTTTGCTTACAAATAGTATTGCCCTTTTTGACTGCAGAAACCTGACTGTAGAATATCAAAGTTTTAACTAGTTTTTATTTCTTCGATATCTTGCTCGCCCTAATTTCTCTGTGTCCAACTCTGACACTGTCACCGCTCTTGCTGAATGAGGCTGTATCCTATGCTGTGTCCACATAATAAGGGGACATTTGTTGGAGCGACTTGATGCCTCAAAGCAACAACTTGGGAGGTTTTATTGGAGTGACACAGTTAATAACATATTTTTGACCCACCTCTGCTCACTCCTTTTGCTTTTTGACTGTTTCTCCTGAAAACCAAAGTTACTGTAGAATTTTATTTTGTAATGGCAACCTATTCTTTTCAAATACTTAAATGGAACTGAAAAGAAAATGAATTTGCCATGTTATTATAATTTAAAAAAACACTGTAGTTTTGAGGCTGCCTCTGATAGATTGACATGACCAGAAGTGTTATCTCTGTCTATCTCTCTGTCTTTGGATCTCTGTCACTTACCCAGACGACACCTAGAGCGTATAACCAGTGTGGGGCCACGGCCAGTGGGCAGCCAGGAGAATGAAGTACTGACAGTGGGCTACTTGCTGGAGCAGATAGAGCACATCCGTGTTGAGAGTGCAGCCGGCCCCCACAGACTTACAGTGGATGTGCAGCGTCCCACTGGCTCCTTCTCCATTGACTTCCTCGGGGGCTTCACCAGCTTCTATGACCGGGTCACCAACATTGCTGTGCGGCTGGAGCCCAAGGCTGGGGCGCAGCATCTGATGCTGGCCAACTGTCACTTTGACACAGTGGCCAACAGTCCAGGTAGGCAAGCATACCTCTCACACGTGCGCTGATTTAATTACAATTATACAGTGAAATTTGATTCCCAAGCATTGCCTCTGCATGCCCTCACTGTGAATCTCTAAAACCAATAAAATGCACTGACCTGTTATTCATAATACTTGGTGTGAAGTTGTTATTGCAACCTAACAATTTTGTGACTAGTAAGAGGAGTTGGGTAAAGCAGCTTTTTGCTGTTTGTTCCTGTCGTTCAAAAACGTTTTCATCATATGAACCTCAATTTTAGAAAGTTATTCTCTGTATAATTTCCAGTACTGTTTGTTTTAGCACATTTTAGGTAGTTATTTTAAGATACTCTGATTGCATGTCCTGTAGGTCGACCATTTGTTCATTGTGTTGCACTAAAAGTCCTTGAAAGTAAGGGAAGTGGAGAGCTAGAGCTCTCCTTGTTACCCTGCGCGGTGCTTTAATTTGGAAGGTGCCTAGGAGGATCAAGGGATCATTTTTTAGATTGTACATGCTGTCATTTTGTAGGTGATAGCACATTGCTGGGTACAATCATCATGTTTCTGTCTGGGTTTTAATTCAGGAATTTTTCACAGGTCAACTCCACACCCTAGAGCCCCTCGCAGAGAAATGTTCTCTGAGTGCACACACACACACAAATACGCTCACATTCACACATAGCTCTGCCAGCTAGGAAATTGATCCCAGAGGTGTGGAGCAGGAAAGCACACACAGCTTCACATCCACCACCGCTCACCAGCTTTGTGCTCAGAAGTTGAGGAATTCAAAACACTTACAGTAAAAAAAAGAGGCAGTGCATTGTCTTGAACAAATAATTGAAGAGGCTTATGTGCAGATTCATGCATGTGTTAATGTGGTTGAATAGTGGGCACTAAATAAACTGAAAATAAACTTGAAGTAGCTCTTTTTACTTTTCTGTGTTAAAGCCATTTTGGGGACTGTGATATTTAAAGGCTTGGATTTGTGGCTCATGCATCCACACCGCCTTTTCTGAACTCTCACAGAGATTTTATGTGGGACAAAGAATAATCTGTCTCCGATTTTAAGTGGCAGTGACAGCAGCATGAATGGTACCCATGCCTCCAGTGAACAAACCCTCACGGTCGCCCCTAACACGCCCCAATCCAAAAAGCCGGAGCACATGATCCCCTCTTTCTCTCTGTCTCAGTTTTCTTCTCTGATCTTTGGATGTGTTTTTTTTTCTTTTCTTCTCATTCATTCTCCGTAAATTGTATTCCCCACTGCTAGCCTGTCTAATCTTACTGCATCACATGCCCCCTCCACTATTGCTTTTCTTTGATTCTTGCATTCTCTCAGTTCCCTACAGAGATTTTCTTTTTTTCTATTTCTGTGCTCAACTAAGTCAGGTCTTTCCCAGGTTGCTGCATTCCACGGGTGGTTTGCATGTTTGTTGCTGCTGTGCATGTAGCTGCTGACTCCATTCTTGTGTATTTAGATTATCAAGATGAACTTCAGTTATCAGCACTCCATCTGCATGTTTCCTTACCTCGGGCCGTGACAGTTGTGTGATGGTGACACAAACCTCAAGACACAAACCTGAAGAGTCGTTAGCAGCTCACATGATTTTAAAATGCGAAGGTTTTTGGCAGTGCACTGTGACACGCATACCTGTCTCCACGCTCCCAGGTGCCAGTGACGATGCAGTGAGCTGTGCAGTGATGCTGGAAGTACTTCATTCTCTAGCCAACCTCTCTACTCCTCTTCACCATGGAATAGTCTTCCTCTTCAACGGGGCAGAGGAAAATGTCTTGCAGGTGAACTGTAGACAGGAGACAGATTTTTTTGAATGTTTACATTGTCTCTCCACAGCAGTTTATTATCAGTTGCATTATCAATTCTGGTTCTACTTCTCTCTCTCTCTCTCTCTCTCTCTCTCTCTCTCTCTCTGTCTCCAACCATCCATCAGGCCAGTCACGGTTTCATTACTCAGCATCCCTGGGCCAAACAGGTGCGAGCCTTTATTAACTTGGAAGCTGCTGGTGTTGGGGGAAAGGAGGTCGTCTTTCAGACAGGTACCATACTGTTTGTGTTTGTTTGTGTCTGTGTGTGTGTGTGTACGTGTGTGTGTGCGCGTGCATGCTGTTTGGCTGCTAAGTGGCAAGCCAGTGTGGTTGGTTGTCGTTTATTTCACAGCAGGTGTGCATGGTGTGTCGCTCTTGAGTATGTTGTGCAGGTGTGTGTGTGTGCTCTTCCATGTATTTGTGACTTTAGAAAGCTTGAAAATATGTGAAATGCACTTTAACTTGTTATGGAGTTCGACTGTATAAAGTTGAGACACTGTCAAAGTCCAGGGGCTCATTATCCAATTCATTATCTGTCTATCTGGCCTTGTTACAACCATTTAATCTGTCATTAGCAGCTGCTGTTTGTCGTCTAGATGGATGGTGAACAATGTGATGTATGGTTTACTGAGGTGCTCATTACATTTCTGCCACATTCAGCTGATGCACTTTTCCAGTGTGTCATCAAGTGCATTGTTTGAATAAGCTCAAATTAAAATTTCAAGGACAACGGGTTGTAAAGATTGAAGAGTCAGGGCTATCGTGCCCTGACACTGTTCCTGCAACCCTAAATTACATTTTTTCCTATGTGACAAAGGATTGGTAAAGTGAAATAACCGACCAATGTGTGAAATTTCCCACAATCGTGTAACATCTGTCTGTTCTCCTGTCCTCCACCAGGTCCAGAGAACCCATGGCTCGTCCAGGCCTACGTTCATGCAGCCAAACACCCCTTTGCCTCTGTGGTAGGACAGGAGGTCTTTCAGAGTGGCATCATCCCTTCTGACACTGACTTCCGCATCTACAGGGACTTTGGTAACATCCCAGGTACTGCCAGTTGACAGTGACAGAAGAGCATGAAGTCGTTCCGTGTCAAAGTAAATAATTCCATGCCTCCCTTTTTTCTCTGGTGCTTTCTATTTCTTTTCTTTTTTGCACAGGCATTGATCTGGCGTTCATTGAAAACGGTTTCATCTACCACACAAAGTATGACACCGCCAACAGGATCCTGACGGACTCTATACAGAGAGCTGGTACACACATACCCACACACACACCTACCTAAATGAACTCTGCTTGGCTACATCTACATTATATGTGCACTGGAATGATGAAAATGATATTTTGAAGAGTCAGCCTTCACTTCCACTGAGCACCAGTGATTGCAGATAGATTAAGCAGCTGGTGGTTGGTGTGTGTGTCCGGCTGTCAAGGTGAAAACGGTCAGTGCAGCACCCGGCTCGTGTGGGACCTCCTTCCAAAACTACAGAGAGGAGGGTCTGCGTTTTTCTGTCTCAGATGCTTGTGCATGCACAAACATTAACACACACACTGCATTTCTCCTTTTCCCTACATCTCCCAGTTTCAGACTGGTCAGCACTCTGCTGCGTACACACACACACACACACACACTTGCACACCAGCCACACAATTTAACTGCTGAACTTGTCCTCCTTTAACTCGTGTTCACGTTGCTGATTTGTTTTGCCTCAACTTGGCAGACAATCCCATCAGTCAGCACTGAAAACACGACACAGTATCCTCTGTCCTCTCTCGCTCAGTCCGGCAGACACATTCCAGACTGACCTGGACACTCCCAACCACAACCCCATGAATAATTAGAGAAAGACGAAAGAGCGAGAAAGTGAGAGAGATTTCAGAAAGTGTTAGAAGCTATTTTTACTCTGAAAAAGGAAACAGAACCGTGTGGCAAGGTGGAGGGAAGTTACAGCACTGGCAAAGTGGAGTAGGTCTGCTCTGTTAAGGGCTGTGTTATCATTGTGATGAACACAGCAGATATGGCCTAGCATGGCTATTTACAGTCCCCCACACTTCATCATAGTTCAGCATCTGCTTTGTGGCAAGATGCAAGGTTGGCATTGTTCTGCTGTAGTTAAAACTGAACGTCGCCTGTACCTGGATCTGTTTTTCAAGATAGCACCATGTAGATAAAGAAATGAGGGCATGCAAATACAATCTGCCTTTGACCATTTGCTCAGGAGCATTTTTGTTGTTTCACGGTGAAACTTAGGAAGGACAGGATTAGGTAAATCACAGAGTGGAGCCATGTAGCAAGACACAGAGCAGTAAATCCTAGATTTAAACAACACTGTACACGAGGTTATGTTTACACTCTGACCACTGTGAACCCAGCAGTCAGCAGAACAATGGAGCTTTGTTTAGCCCTGTGTGTCCGTGCACGCATGTGTGTGTGCGTGTGTGTTGTCAAGTGTGCAGACATGCAGGCAGCAGAAATACACCACATGAAGCATAGATAAAAGAAACAGCACGGAGAAACTGCACAGTAACAAATGTGAAGCCTTGGGCCACACTGACCCGTACACTGACCCGTATCTCGTCCTCATGCTGTTCGATTCTGTGTGTGTTGTGTTCCCACGTTCAACATCATGATTGCAGCCAATTTGATGGCAGATCTGAAAATGTGAGTTCCTCACTCACATGTTGTGTGTAAAACTGTTGCATATGAGCCACAGTTATACCAAGCGAAATTTCAGGACTGCATGCAACATACAGTATGGGGCGCTTTAAAGAGAGTGTGATTCTGAAAAGATCCAACAAACCAAAGGTCAGTACATATTAGTAGGACTCTGCTTTACCAGTCTGAATTTCATTTACTTTAATTATTGAAATGGTGGTGGTTTGCATGCTGGGTTTTTTTTTCTTGGCTGCAGAAAATGTGGTCTATGTGGCTGTGTAAGAGTGACAAAGACCCAACTGTCACTGTTCAGTGGGTCATGTTGACCCACAGTCATCACAGTGCTGTTGCTGTTCTGTTTCTCCAGATGCCAGGTTTTTAAAGGTCATGCTCCTCATTTGATCGTAATTAGTAAATTATCTTCATAGTGTAAGCCTAAAACCACAACACCATTTAATACTGACTTCCTTTAAGCCTTGTGGTCTTTTCCAGTTTTTGACCAACAACAAACTGTTCAGCTCCACTTGCCTTTTAGGCTTCTGGATTCTGTAAAGCATGTAACAAATGTAAGATACTGTTGAGAATATAAACAAACATTTAAAACATGATTAGTTTAAATGGTCAGCAGCTGCTTCAGATGCTCTTCTAATTTTTTCTTGACAGTTACTCCGTTGTGTGTGTTATAATATGAACTGGTGGCAGACTCTGTCCTGTGATGGCTCTGTAATGTGATTTATTTTCGATATCCTGCCAAGATCAGTGTAACTCAATGCCCCTCTATTACAATACACTTCTCTTTTTACTTTTTACCTTTTGACCACTGAACTCACTTCCTCTGTTTAGGTGACAACATCCTGGCAGTGCTGAAGTACTTGGTGATGTCGGAGAGGCTGGCCGACTCGTCAGAGTATCGTCATGGCAACATGGTATTTTTTGACCTGTTGGGTGTGGTGGTGGTGGCTTACCCGGCCCGTGTGGGCACCATCCTCAACTACATGGTGGCTATGGCCACTTTCCTCTACTTAGCCAAAAAGGCCTCACTACCTGGCAATGGGGGTGAGTCACTGTCTTCTGCACCCACGTTGTTCAATGTTGAGTTGTTTAATTTTTTTTCTTATTGTGTTTATGGAAAATGTAAGTAAATTATGGTGCTATTTGAAATTAATGAATTTGTGTAATTATTGTGGATGAGAGTTTGACAGTGTCCATAAATCTGCCAGTGGTGTGTGTGTGTGTGTGTGTGTGTGGTTTATTCACGTGCCTCCACCTCCCCCAGGTGGGCGTTACGTGCGGCAGTTAGCCTGTGCCACGGGGGTTGCAGTGATGAGCTGGTTTGTCACCCTCCTGTCGGTGCTGATTGTGGCGCTGCTGGTGACTCTGCTGGGACGCTCCATGTTTTGGTACAACCACTTCTACTCCTCCATCTGCCTGTATGGAGCTGCTGCCACTGGCAAGATGATCCTTGTACACACACTAGCCAAGAACCTGTACTATGGGGTGAGTGGATTTTTGAACAATGGGACCATAAAACTAAAAGGCCAGGTGGTATGTGTGCATGTGCGTAACCATGACTAAGAGCCTAACTACAAGATGGTTGATGGGACTTTGAGTGAAATTGCCCTTTACTACAGCATCGCAAAATGTTATTATGGAATTTCATAGATTGTTTGAAGTTAAACTGTACCCGCCAATTTTGCACATGGACCACATTATGGAAATTTAACAGCGTGTTGTCCAGCCTGTTTCAAGCACATTTGTTTGAATAGATCCAGGCTTCACAGGAGTTGTGTCTTTTCTAATCTGAACTGTAAGCTCAGGTGACCAATCATCCATAAGGGTTGTAAGACTGCAATGTTCATTTTGAAATTTTTTTTTTTCAAACAAACCCTGGTTAGCCTAATTTAACCCTGTAGTTCAAAGCATATGTGTTGCTTTAGAACCTCTGAGTCCTTTGTATCATGAAGCTGAGAAGACAAATAATTTTTTAGACATGTAATTCCAGGTTGAGGGTGAAAGTTGCAGGGATCTTTACTGTGTTTATTCTGAGGGAATGTTAGCCAGCATGAGCCAGATCAGTATCTTGACTGGTTCTTTTCCCTTGTTCCACGCAGTATCTTGTCACATTTATCGACACTTTGTTGTCAAGTGAGAGTACAGATTTTGTTTCATTCACTCCTATCCTTGGCATATCGTGCTCAAGGCAACAGGGAGGTTGGATTGTGACCGTATTATCATGACTGTAATATCTCATGATGCCTTAATCTCAGCTCATATTGGAGGTCATTCAGTATAGAGATTAGAAAGCCTTGAGTTTCTCTTCCTCCATAGTGACTGCAGAACAGCAGCTCTTTGTGTGTGTGTGTGTGTGTGTGTGTGTGTGTGTGTGTGTGTGTGATTTTATGAGTTTACAGAGGGGAGGTGTCACACAGGCAGTCATCTGATAAACACACATGTGCCCTACTCACACACTCACCCAAACATTTGCTCCATAAAGAGAACAATTTGCTGGTGATTGTTGCAGGAGGGTTTGCTGGTTTGGCAGTGATTGTAATCGAGTGTTAGCGTTTCTGCTGGCTAGCATCCGGGTGTGGACTGTGCATTCCCTCCTCGATTTCGATCATTTCTGTTGTCAGCCCTGCTAATCCTAATGAGGACCGGTGTGTATTTTATCTACATTTTCAGAAGCAGATGTTTAGTCACATCAATTTAGCTGAATTAAGGTTCTAATTTATTTTCTTTTTCAGTGAGTCTAATACTTAATTAAACGTACACTCTAGGTTGAAACCATTAAAACCAAGTTCATTTTGGTTTCACGTTGAGTTGTGCCAAACCTCACATGACAGCACTCTGAACTTCAGCTTATCATGGCCCATTTCCAAACTGGACACAGGCTGATCTTTGTCCCGCACTAAAGAACACTTCATCTCCACTGAAAGAAAATCTTGATATAAAAATGTCAAGTATGCCTGTGGTGTTACTTTAAATACCATTTTCTCAAGATACACAAAGTGCGTTTCTTTTAATAAAAAAGATGATTATGAAATAATACAGAAAAAAATAAACATTTATATAGCACCTTTCTAAAACAGGCTCTACAAAGTATTTTACAGGAATGAAAAGAGATAAAATCTGGTAAAAACGAATACAACCAGAACAATCTGAACACATAAGAAGCTAAAAAAAACAAGATAAAAATGGAGTAAAACACAGTGTACAACAATAAACATATTAAAAGGCAAGTCTGTAAGAGTTTTTTTTTTTTTTTTAAAGAGATGTTTGTAAAGATGGACTTGGCTTGCCTTAACTGAGACAGTGTATTTTAAAGTTTAGGGGCTCTAACAGAGAGGGCACAGTCACCTTGTTTTTTCAGCCTCGACCAACAATTGATAAGCCGGCATCTGAGGATCTTGGTGAGCAAGACGATATGTAGAGTTCACAGGAACAAATGGGTGCCAAGCCCCTCAGAGTTTTAAAAGTAAGCTGTAAGATCTTAAAATCATTTCTAATAGTAAGACGTAACCAGTGGAGTGATGCGAAAATGAGGATGCTCCCATGTCTTAGTGCCCGTTAAAGCCCTGGCAGCTATACAGATCCACTATACAGGGAATTGCAGTAATCTAAGTGAGTAGTAACAAAGCAATGAAAGGTTATATTTTTTTTAGTGGAGAGGAATGTTTTGACCTTTGACATTTTCTGAAACTGTAAAGCAACAGGATGTGGCAGTTGCCCTAATGTGGGAATCCAGACTAAGGCTACTGTCAAACACAACACTTGCGAATTTTGCAGTGATGAATGACAGACCGTGAAATTGGGAAATTAGCCCTTAAAGAAAAAAAAATCTGTAAGGAAATTCTCCACCAACATATAGTTCTGCAAATTGCTTGGTTCACAGCCATTGATAATTTGGCATTCTTGTCTAACAGCAGTGAGGAGTCTTTTGAAGCAGGTAACACTGTTGATCTGAGCCTCTTGGCCTCTCAGAAATAAACAAAGAAAGAAGAGCGAGCAAGTGAAATGACACGGCAGCAGATGATGATCTCTGGTAGTCTGCCTGTGTACCTAATCATTCAGCCGATCTGCTACAGGCACTAGGCTGTGAGTACATACACCTTTGTGTGGACTGATTATGTGTTGGTGAATATGTGTATGTTATGTTTTTATGCTCAGTTTTGTGTGTAGACCTTCCCTATAACACGAGGTTTAAAAAGAAGAAGTGTAAGAGAGCTAGGCAGGTGACTGTCAGTCAGTCTGAGATCTAGCTGTTCACACAGAACTTGTTTTTTGCTTGCTGATTTATTTCGTTTTTATTTTCTTTCAGTTCATGATTTTTTTTCACATTGTGTTTTAGTTGTAATTTCAGATTCCAGTAACAACCCTAGTAAACAGTCCCTAGGATTGTAGGAAGTGCAAGTCAACAGGAGACAAGCCCTTTTACTGAACTTTGGGTTCCTGTTTAGTTTTTATCTATATGAGTCATTCATGAGTTAATAATGATGTACATCCCGTTACTGTAATAAAAAGGGAAGACTATTGTGTGCCATGCATGTTTTTTTTATGTGGCTGAGGCAGTAACTTCCACTCAGGACACATTCTTGTAATTAAAAGCTTGTAATGGCCAACAGTGATGAATGAGTCGCCTGTAAACAGGCTTATTAGCTGAATCTCATTTCAGCAGTGTGTGAAGCCTTCACCCTGAGAGGAAGCTTCCCTGGGAGTTTCATGTTACGTCATGTGGGGGGACACTCGCATTAAATGAAAGTTGAGAAAGAAAAGATTAATTCTGTTGCCGTGGGGAACTTTTTTGTCCTTGTGGGTTTTCTCAGAAGATGGCAGTTTATTCCCCTCATCTGACCCGTGGGTTTTCATTTTTGGAAAAATGAAACTGTCATGTACCCTATGTGTTAATGGCTTGGGATAATAACGCTGTAAAAGAGTGTTTACTATTCATCAGTCCAGCCATATGTTTGTGGTAGCAAAAATCAATATCTAATCGCTTAATTTGTCCACTATTGCTCAACTGATAATTTTTATTATCACAGATGCTTGAAACAAACCTCATGAACTTGATGAACTAGTTTGATTTGTGTTTAAGGAAGTATGAGGAAGTCTGTGTAACTCAGCTGTTTTCTTATCTTTTTTTTCTTATCTTGACAGAAAATCTCAACTAAGTTGGCAATGCAAATACTCTCCATGAAGAGCTGAGTCATCTGCTCCACTAGCTGTTTTCTTTTCTTGTCTTGTGTTGATATGCTCACACCCTTTGTGGATAGATTTGTCTGGCCTCTTTTTTTGGCCAAATTATAAAATGTTAATGTAAAAATAATAGCAAGAGAATGAGTGAGACCTCCACATAAAATAATAATAATGAGAATGAGAATGAAAATAATAATAATAATAATAATAATAATAATAATAGTACCAGGGCAGACCTAATCAGACCTAGCAAGAGGATGTCAGTGGAGCCTCAAAATGCGTAGCAAAGGAAGGGGAAAGGGAATGCCACATGAGACATTAATCAGTTGTAGTTTGTGTGTTTGTTTGTGTGTGTGAC
>OMLB01056806.1:0-45899 GCA_900302555.1 Myripristis jacobus
ATCCTGACTGGAAACATCACGAACTGGCATGGGATGTGCACGCCCAGGACAGGAAGACTCTACAACGAGTAGTCAAAACGGCCCAGAATATCACTGGTGCCCATCTTCCTAGCATCGATGAAATCGGGGAGGCAAGGTGTCTGCGCAGGGCCAGGGGGATCCTGAAGGATGGCACCCACCCCAGCCACAGCCTATTCACCCTGCTGCCGTCTGGAAAAAGATTCAGAAGTATCCGATGCTGTACCACCAGGCTAAGGAGCAGCTTCTTCCCTCAGGCTGTGAGACTCCTGAATGCACCATCTGAACTCCTCCATGCTCAATAATTCTATTTTCTACACAATCAATCAATGAATTAACCAATCAAGAGGGAACCACATTTTAATTTCACTATACAACCTATTGTATAATGACGAATAAATATCCTTGTATCCTTGTATCCTTGTATTGACATGAAAGACTAATAGCAACATTGTTTTGCTGTTAAATAGAGAATGCAGTTTTCCTACGAGCAGTTCTCTTACAAACAATGGAATAAGCGTATTCAACATTTTCATACTGGGGTCAAAAGGATTTTCCAACCCAAATAGGATGCACCTGTTAAAATTTAAGTTATAGCCTATTTTACACCTAGGTTCAAAAGTTTGAAGTTGACACTCACAGTCTTTGACATCATAGCTACTGTCATTTCACAGAAATTCATATCCATGATTAAAAAAAAATAAATAAATAAAAAGATTAAGGAGACACATTATTAAGCAATGTGTCATACTGTGGGAAATAAAGTTAATGGAGCTCACAGTATAAGAAATTATAAAATAAAACAAATAATGGATCATGTTTCACTGGTTCTTCAGTCACCACACACAGTGCCACTGAGGAAGGCAGCACAGTCCTTTTTGCAGAACTTGGCAACTTAGTGCTGTGAGGGCTGTCATCTAAATGGTATCTATGTCGCCCCTTGTAGGTGTAGGGTTAGAGAGCTCCCTGCCTTCATAAGCACAGATGAGGGCAATTAGTGCCCCTCTTTGTCTGAAGCCTGGTAGCTTTAGGGAGGACTTTGTCATTTGGGGAAAGTGGTTGTATGGATTTAGTGGGAGTCCTGTTTTATTTGAAGTCTAATTAGAGCTCTGGCATGTAGAGTTGTGGTGCGGCTGTGTCCAGTTTGATCCAGATGGATGTTTGCTCGGTAGCCCCATGTTGAAGAGGTAGACGGCAGATGATAAATCTTTCCTTTGTTTCACTGAATCGTATTATAGTAATGACATGTTTAATCTAATCCCTTGAGTTGACGATTCAGCTTGCCTTTCCCCTGTTTGTGCCACAGAACAGCCAACCATCCTTATTGGTGCAGGGCCTCCAGTTGAGCAAGGTAACTTAAACTCTATGGTAATATAGCAGGGTTAATCCCTCTGAAGTATTTTTGCTAGGTCACTGATGTATAATTTTGTCTTGTGTCCCTTCTTACAGATTTAATGCCAGACTGCTGTTTAACTTATTAAAGGTTGCCCTTTGTTTGATATTGTGGCCTCGATTTTATATTGGTTGTAACTGTATTGTGGAATGTCCTTATTAACCTTTTTGTAAGCCTGAACCAACTGATTTTCTTTTTTGTTATCTCGTTTGGTCTTGCCTCGTTGCCCTAGGGAGTAGGAAAATCTGTGGTACCCGTGGGACACACCTCTCCTTGCATACAGTGTGGTAGGCCTGAAGGGTGGAGGTCAGTTAAATTTTATAGATTTACCTTTTATTCAGTGCATTGCAAGTTGCAGTGTAGTTGTGGTGATAGTGTCCACACTGCTTATTGGTGGAACCAGTTGGCATTATTTTTATTTATTATAAAATAAAGGTATTTGACTCATGGTTGTTCCTACTTCCTTTCTCAGGTCCTTAATCATCCTATTTCAATAATACATTTTCAATTGTGAACTGAATGCACATCTCCCTTTCTTGAATTTGAAATGTGGTCCAAACCCAGGTAGTTGAGGCCTATTATGGCTGGTGGATGTAAAGTTATTGTATCTGTATCCCCTTTGTACACTGTTTGGTCACAGTATCATTCAGCTACTGCTTCTCAGGATGATGTTGCCACTGCAAGGGCCACTCAGACTCTAACAGGAGCCTCTCCTACTGTCCTTTAGAAATACTGCTTCCTTGCATCCCATGTAGAGGTCAGCATGTCATCCACAAATCAGCCTAATGTGACCAAGAGTCTGGTGACCAAAATGGAGAAGTATGTCATCAACATCAAACATTTAATGGACATGTCTATCCAAACCTGCCGCTGTGGCATTGGATCTCGTTAGTGCCCCTGCCTCAGAAGCATTTGTGGAGCGCATCTTCTGTGTGTGGACTGCTGTCATCTGGCCTGAGAAACAGAAGAATCACATCTCTGCAGCAACATGTTTTCCTCAAGATCAACAAATTGTTGCTGTTGCTTGTACTCCAAACACACACACACACACAGACACACACACACACACACACACTTTTGAAATCTTAGTTCTATTTGAAACAGTTGGTTTATAATACAAGGACTTTTTTTTCTTTTAGTTTTCAGTGTTGGCTATGTAAAATTATCATAGAAAAGCAAGGCCCACCAGCTTCCAGCTGAGATGGAGCAGTATCTTACAGCTGCCTGGCTCTCAGTGTCTCACATACAGCATGTCAGGCATTGTGGTATTCATCTGCAATGATTTGCCATGGAGTTGCAGCACCTGCATCTAGTGCCGGACAGTCCAGTTTGTTGATAAGTCTGAGTTGATTCATCTAAATTAATTGAACCTAGATAGTTGCTGGGTTTGTGAGTGTTTCCTGTTTTTTGTTTTTTTTCTTGACACTGCCTGCATCTCACTTCAAAAGTACAATTACTTAGATTTTGCACTTAAGACACCATCTTGTCTAGACTATTTACATACATTTCTACATAGTATGTTGTGTGCAATTGACTAAAAAAACGAATGAAAAATACAAAACTATAATAATGTTGGGTGGAGCTTTTTTTTTCATACCTGCTCCACCATCTGCATCTGTGTTGCGTATTGGGCTGCGTGCCAGCTATGTTTTTTCCCTATTGCAGGGCCACGCAGCCATGTGTAGAGGGGAAATAAATAGACCAGCCACGCAAAAATAGAAATCTGTAGCACAAGGCCTCGTGGCTTCCGTCAGTGCAGCAGCTTAGCTGTGTCCATGCTTGCTGTATTTTGGCCATAACAAGCAAATCCTCTCTCTCTCTCTTTCTGTGTCTCTCTCTGTACTGCCCTTCTCTCTTTATTGTTTCACTCTCTCCCAGGGCTCTCTCCGTTTAGACATAAATGTCAAACATGTGGAATAAGTATGTAATTTAGAGGTTGAGTCTTCATGGTTGTCACAATTTGCCTTGTAAGAATGACCTGCCAAGAATGCCAGGTGGACGCCATATATATCACAGCTGATTAAGAGGTCCTAGACCAGAGGTCCCCAACCCAGTCCTCAAGATCCCCCTGTCCTGCAGGTTTTGGTTTCAGCTCTACTCTTGCACACATGACCCAATTAAGGCGTATGCACCTTCATGCATGCCCAGTTCAGGTAGATCTGTTTCAGCCAATCAGCATGAAGCCCTTAAATGGATCTGGTGTGAAAGAGTAGAGCTGAAACAAAAACCTGCAGGACAGGGGGATCTTGAGAACTGTGGTTTGGGACCACTGTCCTAGATGGTCACAGACAAATTTTCAATATTAGAATAAAAAACTTTGCTCTCATATACCCCTTTTCCACCAAAGAGGTTCCAGGACTGGTTCGGAGCCAGTGCCTGACTTAGCACCGGGTCTTTGTTTTTCCACCGCCCAAGCACTGGCCAAACTGGTTCCAAATAGGTTCCAGGCAAGCACCAACTTCGAGCAGGGGCTAAACAGGGGCCATGTCATTGGTGGGCGGGGTTACAGACCCAAACAGGAACAGCGAATGCTATAAACCTCTATCTAAACATAGTCGTCGTTCGTTCCGACCACGAATACGACGGGTAGGCAGCAATAATTGCGTTTTTTGCCTCTGGATCGCAATGTAGGCTTGTAAAGACATGAGCAATATTTGCATCGCTACGATGGGTCGTCCATTTGACGTCCATGTTGGTTATTGTGATTCCGAGCGAGCGTCTGACACACCCACGCAATCACATTTTCCGCTGACGTAATGACGTGGGTCTGACTTGGCTCCGCTTGGCTCTTGGCCAATGGAAAAGCAAACCGGTTCTTTGTTGGAACCAGTTAAGCACCGGCTCTAGCACCAGCACCGAACTAGCACCAGGTTCTTTTTGGTGGAAAAAGGGCAATAGTATTAGAAAGTCAGGAGGTTGTGTCCCTATCTCACCATGCAGTCTGGGATGTCCAGATCATTCTCCAACTTGTTGGAAATTTTTGTTGTTGCTCTTGTAGTTTGAGAGGGAAACAGCGAGCCATTTTGTCACACTGGCCAAGAATACAAACAGCTGGACTTAAGTTACATTTTGACATTGTCTGTGTTTCCCAGCAGTGTGTGCCAAATTTGGTTTAAAGACCCCATGGCATGAAAAATGCAATTTTCGTTGTTTTTTCGTGATAGGGAAGGTCTTGGAACCACATAAATACTGTCCCATGCATTAAACCTGTGATAAATGGAGAAGTGCACACAGCCCGTTTTTTGAAACTCTCCCTGTAAAACGAGCGGATTGCACTTCCTCCTTTCTGTGATGACACACATACGGCGACTCCGCCCACCTCAACTTGCCAGCCCGCCTCCGCTCCCCAGGTAACAAGCTAACAAGTTAGCGACATGCCGAAGAAACGTTGTTGCGCCATAGACAGATGCAAGGAGACTCATGTTTCATTGCACACTCTTCCAAAAGAAACACACGTTACAGACCAGTGGCTGATGTTAATTTTTTTGCCGGGTGCCACAGGATTTTAGTCCAAATTTGCTCGTCTGTTTAGCTCATTTCAGCGCCGACTTCAGTAGGTTTCAGTTACTTGCCTGTGATTGGCCCGACCAGATGTCACTCAGAAAACAGTCAGCCAATCAGTGGAGAGGTGCTGATTCTCTCTTCTGATTGGCTAAACGAACCATGCTGCCAGAGCTTTGGGAGAAAGGCAAGAGAGAGGAGCTGTGAAACTATATTTAGCAGACCACAGCTACTCAAAACCACAAATACATCTTGCTGTTAAAATAAAACCCTGGAAAAGTGTACAGCATGGGGCCTTTAACTGTACATAGAATGCAAAAGAAATCAGCTTTTAATAGATATGTTTCACCTCCAGCTCTCTTCCTAAAACTGACAGTCCTTGTTTGCCACGACAACCCAGTCGTGAATGTGCTCAAACTCTTGTACTCCTCCTCTTCTTCTTCTTCGTCCTTTCTGCATAAATGATAGAACTAACCAAAACTACAGCCAGTTGTCGATGATCCATTATTATCATCATTATTATTATTATTATCATCATCATCATCATCTTCATCATCATCATCATCATCATCATCATCATCATCATCATCATCATCATCATCATCATTATTATTATTATTATTATTATTATTATTATTATTATTATTATTGTTGTTGTTGTTGTTGTTGTTGTTGTTGTTGTTGTTGCTGCTGCCACATAAACTCTTCTGGGCCGTTTCTCTTTCTGTTTAACTGTAGTACTGTGAGGGCAAACCTACAAGCCTTTCTTGATGTTAAGTCTTGTAATGTGCAAACTTGCATCCTTGCCTCATCCTAAAGTGTGCACACCTTTCTGCAAAATGGAATTTGGTTGCTCGGTAGATTGGATAATGTATTGTATCATGTCTTGTGTGCCTGCATGCAAACTGTATTTTCTCATGTATTCTGTTGACCATTTGGAAATACTGTTTCTAGCAAATACAGTGACCGGGCAGATTTTGAAAATGTGGGAGAAAATGAGGAGAAATGAAACTCCAGGAAAACAGTGGGAGAGAGGCAGGAAAATGCATGAGATACATATTTAATCATGCATAAAAGTAATCATGTATTTTCAGAGTGTTTTCTTGTGAAATTCATTCAAGGCGCGCAGAGAAAATAGACTAGACAGCAAAACTTGTACTTCAGATTGCGAGTCACCTGCAGAGCTCTGCGCCTCAGGTCTGAGTAGTTCAGTTGTTTAACATGGGCGCTGCTTTGTGACATGTCCATGTTCAGTCTGAAACAACCGTGATCAAAAGCTGCGCTCAGGTCAACTTGTAATAGCACTGAAATTGAATCAGAATCAAAAGCAAATGACCCTGCACTTTCAGCAATGTTGTTGTCATAGGACACACCCCTTATAGCTAATCAGCATGGAAAGTTAGTTAGTCAGTGCCAATTAACTGACGACCTCCCCACTGAGTTGTGTATTGTTACATGTAGGGGCCATGATTTCCACTGCCCTACTCTGTATTAAACCCCACCCACTACCACACCCCCTATAGGCCAGTTGCCCCCAGTACAACACAACCCAGACATACAGTACCAGACATACTGTCTCCCTTTCTTTATCTGATGAAAGTCAATTTTTCATCTTACAACAGAACAACACCCTCTTACTTTTATGGAAATAAACCTTTGATGCATGTTTCCATGTTGTACTTTCTTTTATCGGCTTGGGTACAGTTGGCCTTTAAAAATTGTGTGTCCACCTGTGTGAGTGAATGTAATTTTCCTCCTCAGCCCTATTTCTTAATTTGCTGCACATGGTTTTTAGATGCCAAAGAAGGATTTCCCATGGTGGCTTTTCATCAAGGTAAAAAGAAGGCTAAACTGATGTTTCAGCAGTTCATACTGCTAGCAACTGACGTTTTTACCAACATGTGTCAAATCTTTGTCACTGCAGGATGATTTTCCAAAAGGTTGAGGATTATTTTAGATAAAAGATGACCAGCATTGTCGGAGCTGATTATCAGGCTGAATTGTCTGTGTGGGAGGTGTGGGAGAGATGATTCCAGGTGTAACCTGCTCAACCCTCCTGGGAGGCAGAGCAGTGGTGCTGACCTGCCAGGAAGGACGAGGCCCAAGGTAGGCAAGGTCAAGGGTGCCACATCAAGCACCACCAACCAACAGGGGAAAGTGTTGCTAGGCTGCCCGGCCCTCCAACACAAGAACTCCTGCTGAACAGAGTCAGTGGTGCTAAGCAATCAGCGGGCACCATTCTTTTCCTGATGTACTGAAGCAGTGAGCAAACCAGCTGTTGAGCTGAATCTGAGAGGCTAATTTGCCCAAATCCTCCAAAGCAGTTAGCTAGTTGCAGTGGCAAGCGAGAAGCGAGAAGAGTGTTTACCCTTCTACCCTGTTTGTTCTTCATTGAGAACCATGCCTACTGTGTGTGTGGAGAGGAGCAGGCCTGGGCAAGGGTACACCGTTGGTTGTCTGACAGAACCAGGGGTCCACAGGATGGAAAAGCGTCTTCTCAGACCATGGCAGTGTGACATCAAAGCATCGAAGTCCTGGGCCACAGAGGAAACAGTGGGATGCAGAGAGGTGCTTTAGTCCAAACATCCAGATACACCCAAAGCTGAAATATGCTTTCCATGGGCAGTTGCAACAGTAGAAAATCCCAAGATAAGTTTATCCATTTTTCTTCATTCATTTTCTAAGTGTTGTTCTGCTGTAGTTGTGCCAGTGTTCTGTTGTTATTGCAAGTAGCCATGTTCACAAATCATGCATAACACCACTGACAGGCAAATTAAAAGCCTGTAAAAACTGTAAATACATAAATAAATAACTAAATATATTAAAGGTGGATAAAAGTTCGCTGCAGTGCTTAGGATCCTGGTACATACCACAGAAAACCACAGCTTGTATATCATAGAGAGTGCCTGTGCCTCTTAAACAGAGAACCACAACACGGTTGTAGGCTTCCAGGAGAGGCCAGCTGGAGGCATCGGTGCGATCAAATCAGTACAACAATAATCAGATAAAAATAGTTCATATATAGTCCATAAAATAGTTCAGGCAGACCATAAAATGAATCAAATAATCTGATGATCATAAGGAGTTGTTAAAAGTTGTTGAAAGTTAAAAGCAGGCAGAGCAACAAACAAACAAACTGCCAGCTGGCAAATGGACATGACGTCTCTTATGTCCAAAAGTCAGGCACCTTTTCAGTTATATGGACAATTTAGCTATTGGTGAAGTGGAGCTGAAAAACACTCATAACTGTCCTCAATTAGCCTTAGTGCTACAGGTTGTGTCTGTGCTTCTCTCTGCCTCTCTGCTTCTCTCTCTTTGCTCTGTCCTCATCCATCTGTTGTACTTCCAAATCACTGTACTGTAGTTCATGTGACCTAAAAAACGGTCAACGGCCAATCAAAATATTACCCATTGACTTAAAAATCTGGGGCGTAGGTAGCTATTTGTCAGTCATTTTACCAAGATAAAAAAAGAAAAAAAAGCTGCCACTCGTCCAGCTTTTGCCCTCCAATCCCTTTGAAAGCAAGCCTCCGGGGAACAGCATGGAGCAAATCTCCTGATCCCCCCAGTCTATAAAGGAATTCATCAAAGCAGCGAAAGGGCTTTTTCACAAGTAGCCTACTATAATAAAGGAACAGAACAGAACAGAAGATAGCCTCTTTCTGCAGCAGTATTTCTCATCAGAGGGTATGTATGTCCTCGTGAGACACCATAATAGACACCTTCATTCTCATGAATGGCAGAGACACACAGCAATATTGAACTTTAATAGCCCAAACACAGCGTCCTGGCCATGAATTCTATCAAAAGACAGCTGCTCCACCGTTCCTTAAACTGTGTCAGGGGCTGGGCTGTCATCTGTGGCACAGCGGCTAAAAAGTTGTTGCAGGCCTCCTTCAACAGGATGCTCCTTGGGTCGGGTTTTTTGATCATTTCACTGCCGGTCAGGTCTGGCTTAGGCTTTTTACATCCCTCTGCAGGTTCAGTCAGGTTAGGTTTTTAGCATTTTGCCTAAGGTGGTCAGCTCAGGCTGGTTCATTAAAAACATCCTAACATTGTTTTCTATGTGCAAGCGTGACTGTGGAGCTTTTTCCTGCGATGACTGTGGTCAGTACTGGATGAGTGTTTAATAATTGGCAAATTAATTAATCACAGCATGCTGCAGTGACTGCACATTAATGAAAATAACAATTTTTGTTGTAATAGGCAACATAGGCTGTTACAGTAAAGTGGGAAATAACTAAATGCCGCCTCTGTGTTGATCATATTGGTTTTGAGATCTGTTGATTCAGATTGGGCTTGAATTTGAAGACCAGTTGAGAGCTCTAATCACAGAAGACAATGAACTAAAACTAAACTTAAATGCTTTAGTTTTTATCTTTTGATGCAATTGCAGTCTTAGCTAAACCAAATGCAACAACCCTGTCTGTTAACAGTGTTCCTGTGTCAGACCTGCAGGACACTGCAGCAGCAGTTTTGTGTGTGTAAAAAAACATGTAAAGTTGATATAAGCTGCAAAAAAAATGTCCAGACTGAACTACTACAGAGAGTTCTGGTTTTAAAAAGTAATATTGTGCGTTCCATCTGGAAAATGTTAGTATCTATTCACTGTAGGGTGTACTGTTTATGCATTACTAATGTTGTATTTATTTACATCCCCACTAAAAAGTCTACACAGTTATGTATCTTTGGCAGCACATTATTTAACAGTTGGCACAGAGTCTTGTACAACTGACCCGTTTGCCCCCCACCCCCCTCAAGAGGTAGCTGTGCAAATGCTCTCTCCTTCACTAGAAAACTCTTACCCGTAGGTGAAACTTGGCAATGTAGTGCACGTAGGTCTCTGAAAACTGAGGACCACAGCAAACGCGTCAGTACATAATAAATATTATTGCACACATATTTTCCTGGGCCCATTTTTCATTGGCTACAAATGCAGCCCATATAATATGAGAGCCGTGTCCGTCCACTGAATCATCCATCCACTGGCACTTTCAACTTGAGAGGCCAAGGTCAAGATTTAAAAGTTGAAATAGAGTTCATCACAGATTTCCATATGTTGTTTCAGCCATAACCAGGAAGCAACACAGAAATATGTGCAGAATTTTCAACAACATGCCAGTTATGTGGCACAGCTTATGTACATTGCAATGTTGTGATAGCTTATGATTGCTTTAATACTGTATCAGTCACCTCCAACAGTCAATATCTAAACACATAAACAGCTGTTCTATTAGAAATAAGACAGGCTTCTTCATACTGCAGAAACTGAATATTGCAGTACATTGATTAAATAAGAAAAACTTTCACATGAGAAAACATGAGTTGGGAGTTGAACCTCCGTCATCAGCAACCCCATACACAATTACCTTACTTCCTATCGCTTCCTTTCATTTTAAACTACTGCCTGTTTGCAGTTGTGTCTCTATCGTCTACTTTTGAGGTGGGATTTTTTTCTCCACTCTGATGCATGCAGTCTGTATTTACATTTGAAGACATGACACTCGTTTCACAAACTTTCAGGAGACCAATTTAATGGATCAGATACAAAATAAACACATTTGGTCATTTGGTACTTTAACCGATTCATTTCTGTAAGTTTGCACAGCAATGTAGATTTGCAAAACTTATCTTCTGGCTATTTAATAATAGTATATTTCTGGGCAGTTTTTGTGGCTTAAAAGTTTTACTTGGTGAGACTATCAGTACAGCTGCCTGCTGACTTGAAAGTGTGGTCCACTCAAGTGAAAGCAAAGTACACTTTTTTATAAATTAAATAATAAATAATAAATGAAAAACGACATTTTATTATAATTGCATTCAGACATACAGATATCCCAGCCTCCACTGAATTAATTACCTGAATTAAACTTAAAAATAGTAAAACTGATGGCCTACCAAGCATAGAGTCAGTTTTTTTTTTGTTTTTGTTTTTTTTAAATTTTGTGTTGTGCGCTATTTTATCAGGAGATTCCTGGTATCAGGACAGAGAAGAGGCAGGTGGAGGAGAGGCAGGTGGTGCTGCTGGATCTCAGGTGAAGTCTTAAAATAGACTAGTGATAAATACAGAGTCAGTTCAGTGCTGTAGGATGTGAGGTCTAGGCTTAAATGGTTATGTGATGAATATATGCAAGTTCATGCTTAAGTTTTAAAATGGACAATATTGATAGTTTTTGGACCTTGTCATAGACATACATCACTGTAAACACATTCTAGGAGCAAGAAAGCAGCAGCATAATGATGAAGTATTCTGTTGTGGCTATGGAGGTATCAGTAGATGTGTATAGTACATGTGCACGTGTAAATCATTTCTATACAGGTTAAAATGAAGTGCTCACTTTTTATGACAAAACTATATTGAGTATGTAGACGATGTAATGGTTAATCTGTGCAGCACTGATATATTTATTGTAGCATTTAGGGATTAGTGTTCTAAATGTTGATGAGAATATTAAGAAACATGGGGACACGTGCATCAGAATGTTAATGTTGACAATGCAAAATGAAAAGGTCATGGAGGAGGTAGAGCAAGAGCAGCCAGAGGAGAGTGAGGAGGGGAGATGACGGCAACTGCAGCTTTTGCAGCTTCACAGTCTACTGCTAAGACACCCGAAAGCAAGAGCAGGGATTTCCTCGAGCAGTATTTGGAGAGGAAAGAGGCAAGGGAACAGCAGCGTGCCGCGGAGCGTTAGGAGAGAGACGATTTGTTCCTCATGAGCCTGGCTCCTGCCATGACACAGCTGCCTTCAGAGAGGCGGCAGTGGCTCCAAGTTAGGATACAGGAGGTGCTCCGTGAGGCAGAGTGTGGAGCTTCATTTTCACAGCCACCACCACCTGTCAGCATACATCATGTACAGCTGTGATGTGTTTGTGTGCATATGTATCATAAAAAATAATATATTTATTTTGATGTTACTTTGAAGTAACATCAGAATAAATATAAGGAGAAACAGTTAGTTCATTGTTGTTTAACAATGTGCATCTATAAAATAAAATGTGACATGTGTTTACATGTCGAGTTTCACATGTGCAGTAAATGTTTTCCTTTCACTGCAACACTGAGGTAGTGAATGTGAAAGTTTATCTTTTTGTCATTTTTGCCTGCTGAGCTTCCTTTTCCCATGCCTTTGAACTCTAGATATCGACTAATTATTATGAACAGTAATTTAAAAAGATTTTGGGTATATGTGTGGTATGTGTTTCAAGCACTAAGAGTGTAGTCTTGAATAAACAAAATATCTATAGTGAAATTCATATCATTTACAAGTTCTGTTCAACAGTTTCAAAAAGATTCATCACCACACTTAAGTGAGACCATGGCACACATGGACAAATTGCCATAAGGCCAGCAGGTGAGGTGAACTATTGGCGGAACATATCCCGCACCCTCAGTGTCTGAACTGATGCTCTGACTCTTCATGCCGCTCAGCCAAGGACGGTGTTGGCGTATGGCAGAGTATAGCAGATGCCAAACCCTAGCGTGGCAACAAAAATGGAAAAAAAGATAGTAATGTGTACTAAATTTCCTGTTTAAACATCGTGGAATAAATGTCTAATTAAAAACGACAGTGAACTGGCAGATTTTCCAGGGTCAGTAATGTAGCACAGGTGCCCCACTTTCACGCTAACAGGTTGCATTAGTGTTTGAGTTTGAGTGCTCAGCTTGTGCGGCTACACGCTATTATCGCAGCAAGAGAACAAGGCCACCTAAGCAATCACCTTTAGACAGTTTTTCACCCAGAAAAGTTTATTACTGAGCAGCAGGATGCTGGGAACAGCAATTAAAAAGGAGACTAAATGCTAAATGCCATCTAATATGTCTGCAGTGTTGCTCTTCCATTTCTGCATCTTCCACATGGTGTTTATAACTTATGCACAAGTGTGAGTAGTCGTGGAGACTTCTCCGCAGATCTGGTCTCCTTCCTCTCGTTATAGGTTGTGTCAATGCCAGTTAGATTTGAACATATGTTTTGCTTGTTCCCCTACTCAGAGTATTTGGTTCTGGGAGTCTGTAATTTTATGGTCCCATTCCATTAGTAATAAAATTAAGGTGCAGTGCAACATTCCAGTGTGAGGCATGCACTGTAGTTGTGTTTTCTCATCACTCTGTTGGTTTTGGTGAAACACCACCACTGTGCCCAGCGCACCACTGTCCACATCCTCAACATCACCGCTATGACTGGCAGGTGTTTTCCAGGATAGGGATGAAGGAGAAAGATTTTCACTGAGAAAGCCTCACCTGCCACTATCACAACTGGCCCTGGACCCAGCTTGAGTGCTGAGGGGAGTGGGCATGGTGCTTGCACATTCAGAGTAAAAGCTAGAAGGGCGTGTCCCAGAGAGGAGTTGGCAGAGATGCCTCCATCACTGCTGCTGCTGGAATCTCCCGAGTCAACAGCCAGAAACCGGTAGTCCACTTCCACCAGAGTGAGGAGGCCCACAGAGAATATGCCCTTATGATTATTAAAACGGGAGCCAGAAGTATTGCGCCTGAATTATAATATGCTTCCCATCAAGTGCACTGATACAATTAGGGAAATTCCATTTTTCCTGGAGCCCCCTGGCGGTGTTCCTCCAGAGCTCCTCAGTTGGGACTGTCATGTGGATTTCCATCATTTGTGCCCACATGACATCACAGGTGTCTTTCATGATCAGTCACGGCTGACACACCAGCAGGGAAAGAATCCCCAGTGCTGAGGAATCTGGGGGAGGTGGGAGGAGAAGGGTTAGTCTTTGCCTAATTAACAAAATCTAAGAAAACAGCTTCATTCACATTTCTGTCACTACGTTATGATTTTTTGAAAGCACTATTTATTAATAACAAAAACAAGTACACTTGCTTAATAAGACTCTTTCCTATCAGTCATACCCTTTCTCGGTTAGCTACAGCCTATAGTGAGTAATCTGTCTAGTACTGCCACCTACTGGAGAATCATTTTAGCAGTCTATTGACGAAACCAGTTAAAAATGTATCCATGTTATGGAAAATTAAATGGAGTTCTGCAACCCCGACAAACCTGCGACCATGGACAAATTCGAGCAAGGCATGGCGTTAACGTAGCCCAAGTATAGCCTCACTGTAGCCTAAATATAAATGATAAACAGAGGTTCATAACTTTCAGTGAAAGCAGAGCTTTTTGTGGCTAGCCGGTTAGAAAAGATTTGGATTTAGGTTCATTTCAAGAAGTTTTGTTCCTTCTAACATCAGATTTTTTTCTCAATTGGACAGTGAAGTGAGGTGAGGTTTTTTTTTGTTTGTTTGTTTGTTTTGGCAGACCATGCTCAGTTTTTAATGACTGTCTGGTTATCGGGGATCATATGAGCAGGAATATGAGTATGATGAATAGGATAGATAGACATACTGCCAGACACTGTTCTGGGTCAACAGAATACAGATAGCTGGTCCTCTGCCTCCTCAGATGCGGTGCTAGCTTCCCCAAAAAGACCTCAAACTGTCCCACCTACATCCTAAAATATAACCAGAACCAGTCATGGTAGACTTTAGCTCTTGTATGAGGCAGTGGAAGTCTCTGTCTCTTTGTCTGCCTTGTAAAAGAGATCTAGGCTACCAAAATAGCCTTCTATTGTTGAATGAGGAGGAACAGGACAAGGTCAACATTGCTGGATGAGCTTTTATTGAACAAGTGTTGCAACTGACGCAAATTCATATCCCTGCTGGTATGAATAGTTTTGATGAGGAATAATCGCGGGTGACTATTTTGCAGTTTCGTTTATTCAACACAGCCCTGGTGTGTAAAGACCTTAAGACTGAGTAAACCCATTTTCATAAAACCAGATTTATGCGACAGTCCCGTTTGCTAATGATGCAGGGCTCCATGGTTTCTCTCACCTTATATCAAATGAGGTCTATCTGATGTTGGAACATGCTGACCAAAAAGTTATACAGGATGGAAAAAGTGGTGGGAGAGAGTGGAGCAAAGACAAAGAAAGTGTTGAGAGAGAAGGAAATAGAGAGAAAAGCAGTAGGACAACTGAAAAAGGTCAAAATGAGAGGCTCAGCGAATGAGAACAAGAGTGAATGAGAGAGAGAGAAAAAAGCAAAGGGATTCACCAAGCACTTCACTGGCGCAGCAGCAGCTCTCACTAGACTCGTGCCACTCCCCACAGTGCCTCGGCCGAGCCCAATGAGGAATAATGAGCTTTAGAAATCCACAAAGGTCACTCACTGCAAAGATCTCCCTCCTCACTCCGGCCCAATCAGAAATGCCACCACCAGAGCTCAAAGAGGAAATTCTATAGTTAGGAGAAGGATGTGAAAGAATGGAGAAACTGAACGATGGAAAAAAGCAGAGGCAAGCACTCTAAAGAAAATCTTCACCTTTATCTGACAACCTGAGAGAGGGAGAGCTGTAGGGGGTTGCAGTGGGGGATGAGGTAAGAATTGAAGAGGTGAGGAAAGCAGGGAGGGAAAGGAAGAAAGGAGGGGAAGAAGAAGGAGGTGAGGATGTAGGATGTCACAGGGAGACTGTGTAGTAAGAGGAAGGCAGAGATTATTGGACTGAGACCTAGTAAGGCCTTGATAGTGGGGCAGAGAGGGACAACGGGATTGGGATCATTGGAGGGAGAGCAGGGAAAGAGCAAAAGTATATTATAGAGAAATAGTATATGAAAGAAAGATGAAGAAGAAAGTATGTCACTAAGGATTAAACTGTACAAGGCTGCTTCAGTCCTGGGTAAATGTTCGGTCCTTCCACTTTCCTGCCCCCTCATACTCCAACTCCTAGTAAGGAAAGATGACAGGAATGGCAAAAGAAAGCGTGGGAGGGATGAACATTATGAAAATGATGAATTGTTGTGTTTGTTTCAGAATATATCATTCAGGAACATATAGGAGTTGCCTATTGTTGTAATTTGGCATGCAGATTTGCACTGCCATTGTATAAATATTCAACACCGTGTAATGCAGCATGCACCAAGTTATGCTGTGTATATGTGTAACTGCAGTAGATGGCCTTACACCGAAAACAAACTATAATAACATTTAATAGATAATACATTGGACATTGCAGTTATTAGTTTCCTAGAAGGTTACAGTGCCCTCCCCACATGCACTGAACACATTAAACACATTACTCATGAGTTCCACCCTGGGGGAGTGGTTAGATCTCTGTACCTCATTGCTGAGTTGTGGGGGGATTGTTTTGTTTTTGTTGTATATAGCAATATGGGTCATCCTAAGACCCCCAATGCCACCTGGAGAAAATCAGGGTGCAATTAGAAATGCTAGCTGCATCTGTGTGTTCAATCCTGAATAATAGATTTTGCAAGTAGTATACAACCTCAGCACCCAGAGCAAAACAGATAGCTAAGCACATGCAGAGAGAGAAAGAGAATACAGTGTGTGCAATAATAATCAATGAGATGGCCATGAATGAATGAAAAGAATGTATTATTATTGTGTTATTTCTCTGCAACTGGTAAACTGACTGCATTTCTATTGCTTTTTTCTGTCTATGGACCACTCAAATGTTTTACTGTATGCCTCACACTCACCCATTCACACACTGGTGGCAGAGGCTGTCATGCAAGGTGCCAAGCTGCTCATCAGGAGCGGTTAGGGGTTCACTCAGTGACACCTTGACATGCCCTCTGGAGAAGCTGAATACTGAACATGGAGCCCTACGATCAGTAAAGGGCCGCTCTACCTTAGATGGCAACAGAAGATGCACACTGACCTTTGCTAAGGCAGGAACTGTCCTCATAGTGTAGGATGGCTTTTTCCAAAGATATACTGCAGCATCCTTAATGATTCAAGCTAGGGAAGTCTGTAAATCATCCATAAGCGTGTATTTTGAAAAATGAGTTATCTAAAACATAGCCCTGCTAAAACTGAGCTTGAGATTAGGATGAATTTAAGATTTTAGGGAGTCATGGTGGCCCAGTGGTTAGCACTGTCACCTCACAGTAAGAAGGCCCTGGATGTGATTCCTGGCCCGGGGTCTTTCTGTTTGAGTGTTCTTATCGTTCACATGGGTGTCCTCTTGGTGTTCGAGCTTCCTCCTACACTGGAAATAAATACCAGTCAGGCATATTGGAGACTGTAAGTGAGAGTGTGTTCATCTGTCTATCTGTGTTTGCCCTATAATGGACTGCCAGCCTGCCCAGGGTGTTTCCCTGCCTTGTTTTTTCAGATATGCTCCAGCCCCCCATGACCCTGAACAGGAATAGGTAAAGAGAACAAATTACACATTTTAATTAGCATTTTAGAGTGAAGCCCGTGTTTTGTGATTCAGCATGAACGGGGAGCCCACAAAGCTTAAATGATAGAAAACATAGTTGATAAATGATTAAAAAGATTAATTAAAGTGTAATTGAATTGATTTATTTTTTTAACTTACCATTCGTTTTCGTAATGACAGCCGTGATTTGAACCACTTGATTTGATAAAAGCACCCCTGTCTTTAGTGTAACAAGTACTCATTCTGCATTTATCAAGTGTATTTTAATCACAGCAATCCCGTCTTTATTAAGGTGTTCACTGGTAAGAGCATTTATGTGTGCCAACCAATTTGTCACTCAAAAGGCCACAGCATTATGATTTTGATTAATACACCCATACTATGCAGCAGCAAAGGCTATGACAGATAACTCTGAAGCATAAGCATACGTTTTGTAAATTTTGCTAGTCAAGTTGAGATGCCGACACATCCTTCTCTCACAAGCAGGATAGCCGCTGCTGAGAGGCAATGAGAAGTGGCAAGGAAGGAGCTTGGCCATTAAATGGAGGGAGAAAGCATCCACCAGTGGCAGGAACCAGCAACCTGAATGATGTGCATGACACAACTGTCATAACATCCAAAATAAATAATTGTGAGTTTATCACTGACAGCAAGATACTGTTGCCAAAGAGACAACACAAGATGAACTCATATGACAAAAAAAAAAGATCTTAACTTTTGTATTAACACAATGAGGATAATAAATTGATATAATTTTATGACAGGAATATCAGATCATAATTATGATCCTCACTGCTGGGAAGTTGACTAAATATTGTTTTTATTTCTTTACACGAAGCAGCCTGCAAGAAATACAAAATGATAATGATGATCAGTTGAAACATTTGAAACACTCAGTGAACTTAAGCATTTGCAACTATTACAAATACTTTATAGATCCAATTAAAGACACAGTGCGTAGGACTGAAATTGAGTCTAAGACAGGAATGGTACATAATAAACATGAACATAAACATGATTTTTATTAGTATATAAAACAAAGAATTAAGAATCATAGTGTGTTTATAAGTTAGAAAAAGGCTGTATCCCTCTGTTTGTTCTGCTGTTTCTTTCCTCTTGTTAGAGTATGGGTGGGGAAAATAATGATAAAAGCAACATTTTAAAGGTAAAAAAAAAAATCTAATTTTATCCTATTTTATTATTGCAAGCAAACAATTTTTCACCCCCACCCACCATATCTTTGGTGAGGTGGGCTTCATCTCACACACACCCATTATCAATGTAATTGGTTGTAGCTGTGTTGCTTACAGCGCTGGCTTATGCCGTAAGGGGATCAGGTGACTCAGCATCAAAGGGGAATGGAAGGGAATTTGTTTTCTATCACATTCTTCCACAGTATTATAGTAGCTGGGACTGTTCTAGATGCTTTGTCGTGCCTCTGAATATCATTGTCCAATCAGTGTCAAGCTGTGATCCCTGAAGTTCTGCCCTTTTGGGGCAATTTTGATTGAAGGTCGCCCAGACTACTCTCAAAGACTCAAAGACAATTTCTATGGGGTCCAGGTGGGCACTTATGTAGTTACGTCATAGCCTACACAATGTCTATGCAGGTAGCAGTTGGTGTTCTAGTCACATTCAAGGGCAGAGTCAACATTCAACTCGGAGCAACTCCATTGTTTCATTAAAAAATAACATTGTTCAGTCTTCGTAGTCATCAGGCGGCATAACTACAGCTGAGGCAAGAGTGGTGTTTCTTGACCTTACAGAGAATCAAGCCATTCCTGTGAAATGCAGCGGGACAGGAACATCTGAATGCACTGGCTATGCTTTCCATGGAGAGGGAACTAGGAGGGAACATGCCTGATTTCAATGAGAGAGCTACTCATCACTCAGGCAAGCAGAATTTCAGTACAAATGAGTGATGTACCCTGTCATCTATATGGGTTCTGTATGGGTTTGTCACTGAAATGTATGTACTACAACCATTTCTGATATAAAAATCTTTTTTATAGACTATGGTGACTTTTAGAAGTTACCTTTTCTAAACTCTAAACTTCTAAACTCAACCTGAAGATTGCACACATCACAGTTATTTTTTGTTGATTAAATAAAGCAGAAGATTAGCAGCAGGTGTTAAATGGCTGGTGTGGAATTTCAAGATCTAAGTCTCATAAAGACTTTTGTGCTATGTGTTAATTTCATGAACCAGATGATGATCCACAAATAGCCCAAATGTACAGTATGCAGCCTAAGGAACAATCCTTATCTTATTAAACCTGTCAGGAGCTGCCACTCTTTGCTTAAAAACTAGTTTCAGCCTGGCACTCCTCTATGGTTTTTAATCTGAAAAGGTAGCAAACAAACAGGAGTGGTCTAGTGTTAATTAGCACTATAATATTCAAAGCGATACAGTATTAAATGGCATACTGCATGTTTTGTGCTGAAAAGTAACAAAATAAACCAGCAGACAAGGTTGGTTTATTTGTATAGCATCCTTCCTACATATAATGCAGCTCAAAGTATTGTCCTTTAAAATCATTTAAAAGTAGAATAAAAGGCAAAAGTGAAACACATAAAATATAAATAAGATAAAAAATTACAAAGCGCAGACTAAGAGAGGAGTAATAGGCCTACTGAGAAATAGCTTGGCAACAAAAAAATTAACTATAGCCATAAAGAAAACTGTAAATATGCTTATGGGAGCTTACCTCTTCAAAGTAACTATTCCATAGTTTTGTAGCAGAGAGGCGTAAAACATAAAAAAGTATATTTTTGATAAAGATGTCCTATGGTGGCAAGTAGAAGTTACTGTAATGTAAGTTGTGACCATGACAATAAAGCTATTAGGACTGGAAGGCTGTGGAGAAGGTAAAATGTGTTTTAGTCCCCTTTCAATTGGATTTAAAAATACAATTACATAGTTTATCTTTTACTAACTATATGTTTACATATTTTTACTATCTATATTTTTTACCTTCACAGTGCAGAAATGTTAGTATGTTCTAATAAGATTTTAAAGTCATCATTTCCACCCCCCCAAAATTTGCAAAATTGATAAAACCTACCATTCATCACATATGTAATGTAATCATCAAAGATTACATCCAGGGTTCTAGCTTTGTTTGTGTGTAGTTTTCCAAGGTCATTGCAGTGCATATGTAAATTCTGTTTCAGGACAGATTGTTAGTTTAAGCATTCAAATTATGCATTTTGTTCTATTTGCTTTACTCTGATTTATTTCTCTCAGGGCATATGCTATGAGATGTAGATTATGTTTGACGAGGAAAGAATAAATATGAGTGGGTGGAGATAATCAGATATATTCAGGGTAATGTTGTGCTGGGGGGTGGGCTGCTTGTATAAAGTTATCTCCTGTTTTGTCGTAGTTCAGTGCAAAGTGAGCCAGCCGATACACTAAATAACCACACACATACGGACAGCAGATACACACAGATGCACTCGCATATGCACCCACAAACAATCATGCAAAACACACCAGTGACAGGAGCATGAAGCAGACATGAGTGGTGTGACTGCAGCGGAATACAGGAACATCTGCATGCATTAGCACCTTGGAGCCATTAATCACACCTGGGGCACCTCCAAAACAGCCACAATATTTCTAACACGTTTTTAACACAAAAAGAGGTTTGTGCATGGACACACACACACACACATCACACATATCACACACACAGTGCATACACATACCATATGCACATGCCGTACACTGAGACCTCTCATCCTCATGTGAGTGTGTCTCTCTCCTTTTCCTGTTCAAATGGGATATAAAAAGGGAGGAGGGGTTGACAGACTTGATTTGCCCTGGCCAAGCTATGTCAAGTCTACCACACAGAGTTAAATTTCAAATAGAAAGACTCAGATAGAGAGGCCACTTGTGTGAGGAAAGAGGAAAATTAGCTGATGGACAAAACAACTCTTGGCCTTGAGAGCGATCACAGCCATCACACTGAGATAAGGCCTGGAGAGGTCAATAAGGACAACCATTAGCTGACAAATGGCCGCTGCTGCAATACATCAATCGAAACCAGGCCTAGGAGCCAGAACATCTGAAGTGCATATCAGTACACGTGTCTGCACATCCAAACAGGGCCACAGTGCCTCCCAATGATAATTCCATACTTTGTTCTTTGATACTGCTGAAAGGTTGCGCCTCTCAGATGTAAATGGAACAGATGACTGATATGCCCTTCATCCATGTCAGTGCTTTTGTTTATGCTGCAAAAACACTTTAAACTTTAATACAGCTCAGGTTCAATGGTGCTCTGATTTGCAGGAAACTGGCCGTTGGGATAAGGCTCTGGCAGAATGCTCCTCCTCCCCTTCCACTTTCTGTGTGCTGCTCTTTCTATCCTTGTCTGTTGTTGCAGCAAAAACTTGATCAAGTTACCATAACCAGCCGGGGTTGCATTATAGCACATCTCTTAATTCTCACAGCAGGATGCTGTAGTGATATGGACTTGATGGATAGTCTACTTGCAGCTTTATTCATAATTACTCTCTCATAGTTCTTGTTCACACTGTGAGCGTACATAGTGTAACAAGAGATAAGTAGCCAAATCACTCACTCTTTATGGCTCAAAACAAGAATATATCTGTAGATGTGATAAGATAACTTTTTAACAGAGGTGGAAGTAACTAATTACATTCACTCACTTTACTGTAATTGAGTAGCTTTTTTTTTACTTGTACTATTTGAGTGCTTTTGAAAGTATGTAGTTTTACTTAAGTACATTTTTGCTTGAGTATTGTACCTCACTACATGTTCCATCATATCCATTACAAATGAGTACAACTGATCAATGACAGATTGTAGGACCTTTCACGATGGACGCTCAGTCAGTTAAGATGAGAAGAGGAATCTGGTTTGTTGAGTCTACTTTTTACTGTTTCCAAATTTCCAATAAAAGGTGCATTATGAAAAATCACTGATGGTCAAAGGAAGTGGGGACCAGAATAATATCACTGAGCCAACCTGACGATGAGAACAATGTAGACTTAACCATCATATTAAATGCTTATTCCACACTTACATCTAGAGGGTCCTCACTTCAGTCAAAACTTGGCAGTTTTACACAGGTCACCTTCAAAAGAATTTAGCAGTACTTTCATCCTTTTTATAACTGCACGGAGAAGATCACACCTAACACAGTCACTGCTCTGAAAAAGAACTCAATAACTTTTACTCCAAGTGCATTTTAAACAAGCTACTTTTTACTTTTACTGCAGTAGATTTTTACAGCCGTTGTTCCACTTAAGCAAATTATCAGCAAAGTAACAGGACTTCTACTTGAGTAGCAATTTGTAGTGCTCATTCCACCACTGCTTTTTCACTTAGATCTTTGCACTTCACTGTACTTGTGGGGTGAGTACATATGTGAAACACTGAGCAAGTATTCTCGCTTGTCCTTTTCTTTATCTTAACATATGAGTTTATGCTCACATTACAAAGACCATATGCTTTAGCTGCACCTGTAGCAGCCCTTATGCAAGAAAGCCTGGCAAGCTCTCTCCTACCCCTCAGTGTTGAAGCTTGATCTGTCTTCCTCACCTTCCTCAAGTCGTGTTTAATCTCTATACAGGCAGTGCAGACTAAACAACTTTAAATGCTCCTTAAATGTATGTTGTGGTGACAAAATGGAAAATAATAACGAATAACATGTTTGACTCCAAACAATCCAAAAACTCAAAAAAAAACAACAAACAAACAAAAAAAAAACACATAGGACTGATATCCTGCAAGGAATTCTTTGAAAGAAAGTATCATATACTCCACAGGTTTTGTGTAATATGAATAAGGGTCCATCGTCCAATTGTACCCATGCTACTAACCATCTGGATTTCCCCACTGCTTACTATTACTGCATCTATAACATGTTTCCCAAACAATAACCATGTGGATAAGGGTCCAGATAACATCCTCCGAAATTTTCAGGCATCGTAATTTAGTAAGTAGTAAATACTTAGTAAATATTTAGTAAGACTCGCAGGCATGGTAATGTTAGGCTCTTGAATCCCTGCTGCGGTTACTGCAGTATTAAAAACATATATTCAGGGGAGGCAGGAGGGAAGGCCACATTCTTCTCATTTCACACTCCTCCCATCCTCCTGAACCCGTCCTGCTCTTTGTTCCCAACATCCCCGGGTTTAGTAATTAGTTGACTGTTGATTAAAAAAGGGCTTTAGAGAGAAAGAAGAGATCCAGCAATTACCCTGCATATTAATCCCCTTCAATGGCTTCATTAGAATGCTCCATGCTCCCCTGCTTCAAGTTTTACATTTAAATTTGACTCTGAGATTTTTACACTGCAATTTGCACTTTTAATTTGGACCTCCCATAATTGGCCGTGGCCGCTTTGTGCTTGAGCCGTTTGGTAAGTGGAACCAATGCTCTGCCCTCCCGTATGTCTGGTTGGCTGTGACACTCCATAGGTTTGGAAAAGAGGGAGAGACATACAGTTTTTGCTCTGTTGTCCTTGTCCCTGTAGATGCATATTGTGACAGCTTACTTTGTATCAACAAGTAGGCCGTATCTTTTATGCACTGCACTGTCTTAGGGCTCCCAGGAGACGGAGGCGAGTAAAATTCTAACTGATTGTTATCCAGGCACACACACAGCCATGAGGAACGGCTTAAGTGTTATATGACAAGTAAACGTAATTGATATGTTCTTAAAAGCTAACGGACTAGACCTAGGGCTGCTTTGAGATGCAATATATATCATATGCAGCATGATTTGGCTTTTTTTTTTTCAGTTGGGCTTTCTTCTGTTAATCTGTTTACTCTTATTCATCCCTGCTCCTCCCCCATGTGATAATGCAGATTATTCAAGGCCATTGTTTGTGCTGTTAGCCACATGCATTATTCACATATTTAGAAACACACACACACATGCATAATTCACATATTTAGAAACACACACACACGTATCACACATACACGCCCATGTAGACACACTCACACACATATTCTCTCTGACTCACACTATGCAAAATATTTGAGGGGAACAGGTAATTAATTTAATGGTTATTCCACCTTAGATGAATAGTGAAGGGGAATATGTGTGCTTATTTTCAATCTTTGCAAATTACACTCCAGTGGTGTGTGTCGGCACCCACCCACAGATCCCGTTAATCCACAAACACCACTGCATGCCTTTAACTTCCACTCTTTGTTACTTTCCTCCCCCTTGCTCGCACACATTGGACATGCACACATGTCTACAAGCATGAATGCATATAGTATGCATGAACACACACACTCGCAAACCTATACACACAGGAACACACACACACACAGAGACGGAGCACACACAGCATACCATACTGAACCCTAAGGCTAATAGTGTCTGCTTAATGGAGTCAGTGATATATCCATAGGCTGCTCTGCTCATTTAAGAAGCAGTGGAGGAGGGAAATGAAGCATGCTGGGAGGGGCAGGGGGTGGTGAAGTCTGCAGCACAAGGAAGACTAGGCTCTACTGAGGAAACTGGGAGGGGAGCGGAGGAGGGGATATGGATGGAAGGAGAGCGCAGAGGAAGAGGTAGAGGGAGTGGGAGCAATGGGTGCGAGGGACACAACATTAATCCCAAGTCAGGGCTGTCACTGAGGGGGGAATGTGTAAACAAGGCCATAGAGGTGCCCTAACTAATGTGGCCATGACAACAATGGGGGAGAGAGACTCAGAGAGAGAGAGAGAGAGAGGGAGAGAGAGAGAGAGAATGTTTGTATCCAGTATGTGTAGATATGCCCACATCTATGATTGCTTATGCATTCATATATCTGTCTCTTGCTTATGTGAAGACAGGTGTGATGCATGTCTAGTCATTTTGCGAGCCTGCATCTTTTGCCTCAGGTCCAGTTGCAGCACAGGGAAAAGGTCTAGCAGAACCCATGACTGCAGAAAGATGATCCCCAAACATCAACATTAACTTGTTGCAAAATCAAATCAAAGGCATTACTAGTGGGCTGTGGTGAGGGCAGTAGTCTAAATAGCAGTGGTGGACTAGGGTGGACCACACAGCCTTGAATGATGCATAATGCTGAAACATTAAAAAACCCACCCCCGTTTCCTGCAGGACCTGCAGCTAAAATGGACAACAGTCTCTGCTGTCCATGCAGCAATACAGCAATATAGCGACTTTCTCTACTTTACATAGAGAAATGGCTTTGGGGTGCTATCCTAATGACCTATTGCAGGCACATGCCTGTCAAGTTAGAATGATCCTGATTCACTAATATACATGCAAATGTAAGAAAAAAATTGACTGGTATACACTTGTTATGAATCCAGTGGTAATTCTGCATGCACACTTATTCTATGCACATTTTTTATGATTGAGGTCCGCTGTCCCTTCTGCCGGGAGGGCAAAACCCAGAGGTGTCGCTTTAGGTAAAGCTATGTTGTGTCTTGGTTTTAGCTCTCAAGGGCTAAGAAGGCAAACTGTGGCAGATTTTGGCTTCCCGAGCCTTCAAAGTTGAGGACATTATGGACAAGGACATACAACATTTTAGTGCAATCAAGTATTGGAGCTTCTTTACAAGAGCAAGAGTACAATGAGATCTATTCAGCAAAAAGGGAGTGAAGAAGAGGCCCAGGTGGCAGCAGCTGAGGCTGTCCACAGCCTGCAACATTGAGCCAGTAGCAGCTAGAGGTGTTTGTACTCCAGATGTCCATACACTAGGCTATATGCTGACCAAGGAAGAAATGTCACGTTGCCATGAATTTGTGAGGGGAGAAATTCTTTTGAATGAGTTTGTTAATACCAGCAACAACATTGATCCAGTGTGTGTGACAAACCATGAAAGCTTTGGCACTCATTTGGATAGAGGGGTTTTGGAGGCCTTCCTCAGGACTGTCAAATTCAACTGGGAACATCATTACGCTCAAGAAGGCAAATACTTGAGTAAATAATTATTTTCACAAAGTTTGAAATTTGGAGGCTCACCAGATGGGAGTCTGTGCCAATTGTTGGGGCTGGGTCCTGGTCGCGGTGCCTTGGATTTGGGTCCAACCTCAGGCGATTTGCTGCTCTCCCCTGCCTTTCCTGTCTCTCTCTACTGTGACTGTCGAATAAAAAATGAAAAAAAAAAAAAAAAAACCTTTAAAAATTCCCTGTTTTGTTGCTCACTGTTGTAGCATCTCAGACTGACTGGACAGGCTAATTATGTTGGGTAGCTACTGTGAGAGTTTGGAGAAAATTACAAAGTTGAGATCTCTCCGGTATTATTTTCTGGCACACACTTTAGTCCTGTTGTACATATGTATTAAATTTGGCACAGACACATCTTGTTTTCATCAGAACCAAGAGTTGTCTTCCTGCACAATATGTTTTGCTCTCACTTCTGTGTATTGCACGTCATTAAAACAATAGATGTTTAATCTTTATATTTTGTACTTGACAGCTGCGCCCAGTGTTCCCTGAAGTGAGAGTCAGAAGGTTAGGAGGGTTGTCAGTTTGGATCATGTTTATGTCTGTGAGTAAAACTCATTTGTGTGTGTAACCATGGTTGAGGTCAGAGCGACATGAAGGATTTATAAACCTCATGAAGTAGAGTTGGTAGCACAGGTCTTTGGCTTGGTTGGATGACTTATGGTCCGACATGACGAATTGGGTGAATAAACCCATGCGCAAACTTTGAAGCAACCAGTTGTCTCATTTTGTCGTTATTGCTGGCAATTGTTATGATGTCATCTCTGTTTTCTCACTTACTGGCAAACTTGTTTTGTTTATATAATCTATGCTATGCAGCCAACCAGGAGCTGCACTGGGTGATATTGTCTGTCGAGTGCAGCGTGACAGACAATATCACCCAGCTGCATTTCTTCCTTGAAAGGGGGCTGTATAAAGAGAGACTTGGGGAAGGGAACTACATCACTGCATCTGTCTGAGAGGTTAAAATATCCTTTCCCTGAAGGACGGTGCAGAGGATTTGCTGATGTTCAGGGTGCCGTGGATGACCTGTGAGATATAGCCTTTCACTTTGATGGACTGTTCCCCACAACCAAATGTGGATTACCCAGCCGACATGCATTTTCAGTGTGAAGCCTAATATGCTTATTGCATTTGTATGAAAATGTTTCTACTTTTATTGGCTTCACTTTTACAGTTTTATGCACTTTTACATATGTAGAATAAAGGTCAAAATAAGACATACATGCATGTCCATACATACAGATAGATAGATAGGTGGATAGATATGATGTATTATAAAGGTCAGGTTAGCAAAATCAGAGGATGGATTATATAGGTCCTCATTATAAATAGGGTAGTGGACAGCACTTAGACAGGAAGATGTGTGTCTGTAAAAGGTCACCGTTTCTTTTAAAACAGCTTCAGAACAATGAGTGGTCAGGCTGTTTCATGCTCTGACTTCAGGATTTGTAATAGACGATGTTTTTATTGCAACAAGTGATGTGAGCATTTATCGTTTGCCTGTGAAAATGACAATGCCTTTTCTATTTTATATAATGCTAAGCTCTTCTACAAAGTACTGTAATTTTATTATTTATGTGGAAATACAAAAATACTCCATCCAAAAGTATATTGATACAAATTTCCTTTTATTTGTTCACAAATTACAAATTTCAAAATCACCAAAACTACATACTGTATTTGTAATGCTGTCAATTTCTATTTGTAAACAGCTACATTCAAAGTGCATATTTCAACCTTAAAACAAGAAAATACAGACATTACCTTGTTAGCAGTTTAAACCCAAACTACTAGCACCACACTTCTGAGCACTGATCAGTCATCACTGATCAATCATCAATGAACTGTATTGAGATTACAGAGATTTTTAGTCCATCCTGTATTTTTATCACAAGGGAATGAACTTTTTAGCTGTGTAACAGCCTTGTGGACGTGGAGACCATAAAGTCACATCAAGTAAACAGAGAGGTTATGCAAAAAGTGCAATACAGATCTATAAGGATAGAGAAGACTTTTGTAAAAGTGTGTGATGGCAAGGATTTTTTGTAACGATGTGGTGGTTGTGCTGTGCTCATTAGTTTGTCAGATAGCGTGTTCCCTGCAGGGATGTGGCAGCCACCTCCTGCATTGCTAAGTGAAGTGCTGACAGCCATGACATCAAATCACTGTTTGAAAGCGTAACTCATCGCTACGACATTGTGTCATCGTAAAAAGGAGGCCATACCCGCTACGCTGAGTGCAACAAGCCTCACATTGTGACAGCTAGCTGCACCAGCTATCTGTTGTACGGAACATGTAGGTGGCAGGTGGGGGCTAAAGGATCTCTGGCACTGGGAGAGAAGAAGGAGACAGGGAGCAAATGAAAGGGATGAAGCAGAGAATGTGAAAAGTGGGGAAAAGTGGAGATTGAAGCATCACATAGAGGTTTTAAGCGTCATTGAAAAACAAGGGAAGGGAGTGAGAAGGAAAAAGAAGGACGGAGGAGCACTGGCACCGATGGAAAGAGAAAGGTTAAATGAGACAGCATACAAGGGTGAGGAATGAAGCAAATTGAATCTAGCACCAAGGGGGCGCCCGGGCGGCTCAGCTAGCAGAACGTATACTACATTTCAAGGCTGATCTTTACCACAGTGGCCCGGGTTTGATTCTGGACCAAGCCCTTTGCTGCATGTCAGTGCCTCTCTCTCCCCTGCCTCTGCCTGTCTGTCTACTGTCTACTACTATTGAACAAAGCAGAGATGCCTAAAAAAAATAAAATAATAATCATGTGAATCTAGCACAGTGACAGGCTGAATCAGAACAGGGCTAGGTCTCAAACTGTGACACTGATTCACAAAGTGTCAGGCTATATAAAGTGGTCTACAGTGTGTGTGTGTGTGTGTGTGTGTGTGTGTGTGTGTGTGTGTGTGCAAGCATTTGCACATTTGTGAGTATATGTGTGCCTGTGAGTTGGTCATTTAAAATACACCCATAGAGGAGAATTATTCTCCATAATGTGGGCAGTGCTGGATTTTGACCAGATGAGTCTCATATTCTGACTGTGTGTTCTGTCCACTGTCTTGCCTTCCATCAGGTGTGTAGCTGAATTGTCCATGTGGTTGCAAAACAGTAGGGGGCTCAAAGCAATAGTCTACCCCTGGGTGCCTCATGCACATTCCCCCTCATTTCAGCAAAGATCCACACTGAGCTCATTTAGCCCACTCAGATACTGGAAGCTATATATTTTATTTTTATTTTTTATTTTATTTATTTATTTATTTTGTCAGGATTTGATTCTCCAGCTTGCCAGCTGTGTCACAAGTAAAGTCACAAACAGTATTTTCCGCAGATGAATTTGCAGCATTATCCCAGTTCCATAAACTTGGAAGGGTAACCCATTTGTCATCCTCAAGTGACACTACACTGCAGATTTCTGCTGCCCATGAAATATATATTCCCACATTTCATCTCATTCAAAATGTCTTCTTTGCCAATGCACACATTAGCAAATGTGCAATCAGCACGCATGCATACATACACGTGCATTACATGCACTCATGAACAGAGAGTACAGGTGGTGTCATAATGAAACCCTGCCTTGAATAAAAGTCTGCTTGCAGAGGCATTAGTCTCTCTCATCACAATGGGAGATCCACAGACAGCCAAACAGAATTTAAGCCAGGCCTGCACTCACCCGAAGTCAGCAGAGGATTTCACTGCAAATTGATGCAGTCCCTTTTACAATGTCCCTGCCTGAGCACTGACAGAGCCCCAATAAATCAAAGCAATCACACGGAGATATGGGAGTGACTCAGCAGTAAATCCCCCTGGAATCATAAATGTACAGCATCCAAATGCCTCTGTCCACACTACTTCTTTGTCTGTCTTTGTCTGTCTCCACCCTGTCCTTCTCATTTCTTCTTCTACTTAAAATAAGTGCAGTAGTATAAAAAAGTGGACACTGCAACAAGCGTCAGCAGCCAGATAGTTCAAAGTGCTTAGAGGACAAAAAAGTGCTATAGCATTAACCAAGAAAAGTGTCTCCCCTATCAGACATAAACTTGATAAGCAACTAATATAAGTAATATTAGAACATCTCTTATATCATCTCTGTGATATAAGCTTTGTTTTGAAGTGCATGGAAGATCTTCTCATTGTCCCTTGAATTCTTCTTCTTTTTTTTAGGTTGTTATCTAAACATGAAAAAAGGTAGCATGCGATATTGTTTTTTATGGCAACACTTGGGAAAACTCTTGCTTCTGCCACTCTCTGGTCATTCTAATCAACTACTGATGGACTGATGTGTACATATGACCCAAATCTCTCAATATACATAAACTATAAGTGCAAACTTTCTTGAATAGATCTACCCAAAATGCTGTACAATTCTGTAATTGCTCTCTTTTTCTAAGTAAATTGGCCTTTTAGGTCACAGAGCTCCCCTGAGCAACATTTTCCATCCTTTTATGGAGATGGCCCGTGTCTGCTGGCTGAAAGATCCAGATAGCTTTAACGCCCATTGTCTTCCTCAGCAACATGTTCCTGTCAGCTTTTTACCAGAACTTCCTGCTGTGGTGCCAACCACCAAGACTATTTATCCCCTTAACGATGATAGTGCATTTTCCCATAAGTGGTGCACACAGACGCCTTGGTACTCACTCACTAGAGCAATGCCCGGAGGTGTAGCAACCTCAGGCTAGTCTGCTGCATTATTCAAAGGTGCTGCACAATGGTTTTCCCCATCAACTGAGATTCAGTTACCCAAGTCTGCTCTACGTTTGGAGCTGATGGTGGTGCAGTGCTTGTTGTGACCAGCAGGTGGAGAAGCTTCCAAGGCCTGTGTGTTCTCCCCTGTTTCCACCGCCCACCTTCATCTCCCACCCCTGTCCCTCCTCTGTCTCTCTCATGCTATCCCTGGTGAGAGGGCTTCCCTCAATAACGTCATTCCAGTCTACAGACGGTGAACATGTGCTGGAGACGTTAGAGAGGACGAACAGGGCAGAGGGGAAAGGAGTGAGAAGTGAAAACAAAAGACTAAGACTGGATTCTTATTGTTTTTTATTGTTGGATTACTTGTCTTGTGTCACGATCTGAATGCATCTGCATCTTTTTAAGTATATGAGTGTGAAATTTTATATATTTAAGTGTAAAAGTTGTTGTAAGTGCTTGTAGACATGGAGACAACATTTGTGGTGAACCCTCTCCTCCTGGCCATTCTTTTTTGTCTTCACCTCCACTGCCACCTCCTTGTCCAAGGCGCAATGGACTCTTGCTATGATGAGGAGGGCACCCCAAGCCGCTGCATGCCCAAATTTGAGAATGCTGCCTTCAATCGCACAGTCCTGGCATCCAATGTGTGTGGTTCTCCACCCGAGGACTACTGTATGCAAACGGGCTCGACCCGGTCATGCCACCACTGTGACGTGTCCGACCCGGGCCTCAGCCACAATGCCAGCCTCCTGACAGACTTCCACACGGATGAGGAGCCCACATGGTGGCAAAGCCAGTCCATGTACTATGGTATTCAGCATCCTAACTCTGTCAACCTCACCCTGCACTTGGGTAAGACCATCACACCAAACCCCCAGTTCTCTGCCTTGACCCACTGTCTGACGTGACTGGCTGAAGGATCACAGTATGCATGTGCTGAGGTTTCCGCTTGTGGTCGGTGACCATAAAATGTTCTATTAATGCCGGGTATTAAATCGCTGTTCAGTTTGCTTGAAGTCTCTGGGAGAGCAAGTTAAGAATTTAATACAAACAACTTTTCATGTGCATTGCATTTGCTGTGTCTAGGAATAGAATTTTGAATGTCAGTAATAGATTTAGCGCTCTACTGGAAGCAGACGGTTTCCAGTGTTAAGAGGCTATTAGTCTGGTGCTGGGATTTCAAGGCAGTGCATTTTAGTGTTTTCTCACACCCATTGAGTTTTACTGTTTGTCAGAATTTCACATTTTCTTTTCTGTCAGACTCAACAGCCTGATACATAATTTTGTGAACTGCCAGTCAGTTGGGAGAGAATCTTTAATGCAGAACAGCTGTCCTTTGGAACATGCAGCTTGTATTACTCAGTAATGACTCTGAGCAGCCTTCAGAAAGCCCACTTTCCTCCAAATGTAGCTTAGAGTCACATTGTTGGAATAATTGCAAGCACACAGCCGAGATGGCATGTCTGGGAATTTGGTGAGATTAAAAGTGGGTAAAGAAGAATCTGCTCTCCAAAGACTCAGTTGCATCCCGCATGTTCAAGTAGACCAAAACTTCTCAGAAATGTGGGGAAAAGTGAGCACATATTCTGCCAACTTATAATGACTCATTTCTCATCCTGTCTATTGCAGTGTACATACTTGAGGAAACTCCTGATAGCTGATGCAGCCATAGTCTGCTCATGGCCAAAGATAAGATTTTTAATATTGATGAAAGTGGTTTAAAATGTGTGGGAAGGATTTGGATTCGGAGAAAAGAACAGCAACCATCATTAACACCATTATCTTGTTACTGTGTTTTGGAAATGCACTACCAATAGTGCAAGATATCATTTGTCACTGATACTGAATTCCATTAATATTCCAAAGCATTCACACATATCCTCCATAACAGTTACCTTTTCCCATCCTAGTCATATGCTGAGTGTGAATATTATGCCTTTGTATGTCAGCACTGTCAGTGTCTGTGTGTGTGTGTATGGCACATGTGCATGTGTGTGTGCGTGTGCGCATGCATGTCCCGTGACCCCCTCAGTCAGGGAGGACAGTTTCAGTTGAAAGCTGGAAATTCTCCTGACAGGTCAGAGCACCCACTCTGTTGGTGTAACAAAATACCATCCCCCCATGAAAGAGCTCTGCTTCAAAGGAGAGAGAGACAGGGAGAAAATGATGACAGAAGTTGAAAATGTGAGAGTTCTCACTATAGAGTAGCTGTTTAAATCACATGGTCTGGGAGCAGGAAGTGCCTGTGTCAGTTGGAAGATATTGATTTCCACCAGCAAGCAGAGGCCTGGCTGCGCTTTCAGTCTGTGTTGTCTGTAATCTGTGGCTAGTTCTCTTTGGGAGTAAGGGACCACTGCTGCAGCAGAGGTATGGCCTGCATTGTCTGGATAGTTTGTTATTCTTAAATTTCCCCCAACACCCACAAGTCCATCTACCTCCGACTAAATCGACCATTACCCCTTCTGTGTTACCTACCACACATTATTCTACCTTATGCCTTTGGTTTCTCCTCTGAATTCACTCTGCCTGAGGGGAGGATGTTTATGTTTACATAGCACACAATTTTATGTAACTGGATATCCCCCATCTTGTGTCTGCAGCATCTCTTTGGTCATATTAAACATCTTTGGTCCATCTGGGGTCCTTTAGGGGGGTGTCTTCAACATTACTGTTTTCTTTTTCCTCTCCAAACAAAACAAGCTCTCACTGAGGGGAATGGGGGTGAATGCTGGGATGATAAACACAGCAGTAGGATGCAGGGACACATATTGCAGCCAGGTCAGAATGGGTCTGTGCAGGGGAGGAAAGAAATGGGGGAACCGGACTGCTTCAAGGGGAGTAAACAAAACATAATGAGGAAGAAGGAAAATAAAAAAGGCGCTGGGCGGTTTGCTGGTATGGAATTGGGGTCAGATTTTTCCCACAAAGACTGAGAGAAGCACACTCTCTCTCTCTCTCTCTCCCTCCCTCTCTCTCTCTCTCTCTCTCTCTCTCTGTCTCTCTCTCTAACAAAACACATTGATGTCTGCAGCTGGTTCTCATTCAGGACCGTCAAAGGAAAGCAACATCCTGCTTCAGATGTAAAACAATGATAAAAGTCTGCCACAGTTGGCATGGATCTCTTACATCCACTTTATTGGCCTGCACATGAAAGACAATGCTCAGTTGTAAAAGATGATTTTAAAAACATTTGCATCTGTTAAGCTACCACCTCCACAGATTTGATGTGACTAATAATACATCGTCTTTTATATTATATTATATTATATTATATTATATTATATTATATTATATTATATTATATTATATTATATTATATTATATTATATTATAGTTAGTATAATGTAGTTTATGAACTCTGATACAGTAAGATTAGATGATTAAAGCGTTTGTCATAAATGTGCTGATCAGAAAAAGCTTCCTGTAAACAGAGTTGTAAATATTGAGTCTGCTGCTGGTGAGTTTAGTCTCAGTCTGCCTTACAGGGGGAGACTGGGAGAACAGCTGTGCTCCAGCCAGGCAGATGTCTCTGAGTCTGAAGCCACACCCCTGCAGCTACCAAATTTTATTCTTGAACACACTCAAATTGTCCGAATGTTGTATTATTACAACAATTTGGGCCAATTTCTACATATCTAAAATGAATTTTGAGGATATAAGATTTTGAAATAGTAAAGGTTCCAATACTGTGGAAAGTCACCTTTGGCTTCCTCACTCTGTTTTGCCAGAGTAGCCCCACAAATCATTTTCAGGCCAACTATTCACTTGCTCAAAGTTTCTTCAGCTAATGAACAAGAACTGTTTTGGTCCCCCCGTTTTAATTAAAAGCAAACAAACAAATAAATAAATAATGTGTGCATTGAGTTTTAATGTGGATTTTCTCTTTAACTGTCTGGCCGGTCTCAAGTTGAACTTCACTAAAGAGTTGTCATTTAATGCCAAGTGCATTCAAATAGTTTTGCAAAAGACAAAAATTTAAATTGCTAAATGTTGCAATATTTTGCAATAACAACTATGGGGAAAATTAATTGAAAAACAAAATCATTTTCTTTCACGTTTGTATTTTTGTATTAATTAAATCCATTAACTTTAAATACCTACTTCTCTTCAGCCCATATAAACAACCATCCATACAGCTGCTAATGATAAAAATCACCCTGAAAGAGGATGATTTCACCATGAGTCATGTAACACTATGCTGGAAAACATACAGATATACTTTGCAATTAGTCTGCATTTCATCACAGGGGACATACAGCAAATGTTTCATGTTTTGGCTCGCCTCTGTGTTTTTTTGTTTTTTTTTCAGTGCCAGCAGGACTAAGCTCACTTCATGTGGGGAATAAATGAAAGTCAAATGATATCACGACTGATAAAGAAAAGATACCATTAGTCAGCTTGACAAAAAAGAGAGAGACAGATGTTTACTTCCGGCTCGGCTTTCAGCTCTACCTCTGGATGGCATCCCTCTATGGATGTGCAGCATCACAGCAAGGCTGAGGGATGATGCAGAAACCCAGAAACCGCCTTGGGAGAGCATTGGTGAAGCCTGTTAGGAGTGTTTATGGCAGACTATCATGTCATTGTTGAGTTTCAAAGCATTACTTCTCACTCTGGTCTCAGTCTGACTGCAATTTGTGTCTGTTCAGTTAATCCCTTTTCAAGTGGCCTGACAAATTTGGCAGCAAATGGTTATGTGCTCATGCCAGGAAGAACACATCTGCCCTCTGGTATGGCTCCCAGATTATCATTTCAATTGTCCCCGGAGAATTGATAATAGGAGGAAAATCACTTGACAGCAAATCCAGTAGAAGCATGTCTTCATTGTTTGTGTTGGGATTATTAAAATGACTGATGCCAGCTTTGATACATAGCCAAATAAGGGCAACAGCCCTGTCAATAATCAATAACCTTGCCACTCCAGTTATCTACCGCAGAGTAAATGTGAGGAAAATTATGCTAATCTAATCATAAGATTCTTGCAGCCACAGGTGGCCATGCAGAAAGATTGTGTAATATACAGAAATATGTGCTGTCTAACCTTGCTTCTCATTTAACTGAAGGTGGACTTTTAAGACTGATGCCTGCAGTTATTATCCAGTTCTAATAAGCAAAAATGACTTGCCACCAATACTTCAGTTAGAATACAACACCAGTTACTTTAACTAGAATCTGCTAAATCCGCCCTCAGAAACTTAAATGAAAATCCGAACACGTCTCCCCTTTTACCCAGGATCCAAACAGAGGGCTTCCATTTTCACATCCATTTTCGCTTTTCAAGATTTGAGGTAGAATCACCAGTATGGGATGAAAATGCCGCAAGTGCCCCCTCTCTCACTGCTTCCTTTTCAAATTCATATGCTCTCTCTCTATCCCTCTCTCTTTCTTTTTTCCTCCTGCAGTTTTCCTCCTCTCTCTGTCCCAGAGCCTGTGTTTAATAAATCACAGGAGATGCATCAATCGATCAATGATATGTTTTGTATGTTTGATCGTTTTCCTGTAGGTTGGTGGATTTGTTTACTTGCATGGCCACAGATTTATGCTGGTGCACTCACAAAGCAGGACCACACCGAGGTGTAACTTTACTGTAAGACAGTGACTGAGCAAGACAAACACTTCTCTGTTATGCGATTTTTGCACTCATGGGTTATTCTAGCCCATACTGCTGCACTGTTAATATAACATTGCAGACATCTTCTGCACACTCTTCTTTTATCTCTTTCCCTTTGACCTATGTTTCACTTCTGGGGCCCATTATCTTCTGCATAATGAGAAAATAATCCTGGGTATTCTTCTACTCCAGCAGGAATGACATTCATTTACCCTGCACAGAGGCAAAGGAAATTAAGCTGATCCCTCATTGTTTTCTTTTTTTCTTTAATGCAATTATGTCTGTTTTTTCAATGCCCTTCGGGCCCTAAACTATCATCATACAGTATTTGTCTCTTATATTAGCCAATTCTGATCTAACTACATCCTGTCTAATTAAAGAGTGATCCTTTCTGTTATTCTGTCTGGAAGCACAAAGCTAAGACTTTCTTTTTTCACAGGGAAGGCCTTTGAGATAACCTACGTACGACTGAAGTTCTACACCAGTCGGCCGGAGAGCTTCGCCATCTACAAGCGTACAGAGGAGGGTGGGCCCTGGTTGCCCTACCAGTATTACAGTGCCTCTTGCAGGAAGACCTATGGGAAGGATGCCAAAGGTTATATTCGACCAGGGGAGGATGAGAGGACAGCTGTATGTACGGATGAGTTCAGTGATATCTCTCCCTTGACTGGAGGCAACGTGGCTTTCTCCACCCTAGAGGGACGGCCCAGCGCCTACAACTTTGACCAGAGTTTAGTGCTGCAGGTTAGTCTACATTCTATATGTGTGTGTGTGTGTGTGTGTGTGTGTGTCTAAGAGAGGGAGAGAGACCAAGGGGAATGAGAGTGAGAGAGAAAAATAGAGAGGGGCATTATAGCATTATTGACAAAGTTTAACACACTAAAAAGTTAACCTTTTTCAACCTTTTGGTACTCCTTCACTCTCTATTTACATTTTTTATGTAAACAAGAGAGTCATATTGAACCCAGGGTTTCATTTACAGATGAGCCTTGTATATCACAGATTTAGTCAAATTATTTATGGAGATAACTACACATCAGGAAAAGTCAAAGATGCAGAGGATAAATGAAAAAGAAATTCAATAAATAATTAAATGCTTTGATAGATGGCATAAAAGCATAGGTGAATACAGGCGCAATGTCATTAGAAGCAAGCCCATTCATCAGTGAAAAAGTCCTTTATAAAATATTGAAATTGAGGACACAAAAGGACAAGCAAACAAAATAAATAAGCAATGGGGCTCATTCACAAAGCACCCCTTTCTTTATTCCTCTTGTGTCTTTTTTTTTCTTAAGAAAAGTGCCTTTGAAACACCAGTGTAAGATTTATGAAATATGTGCAACTGTACTTTGTGCATACCGTCTTGCAAATCTTGTGATGACTGACAAATGTTTTTAAACTGGAAGTGTGTGCTTGTTGATGCTGATTAGCAAAGGTAGACATCCTGGTGAGCCCAAAGGTGTGCAGATGTAAGGGTCATATGCAAATAGCAAGCACTAATGGAAAGGTGCAGAAACCTTCGTGAGGAGGCTCAAGAAGAAGTGTTGTTGTCAGGTGTGAGTGATAAAAAGAAATCTGATTTTTTTTTTAAGTAAGCTGTAGAGTGACAGCAAGTGACAAGAAAGCATGGCAAGAAACTGACGCTGTCAATCTGTCAATACTGCAACATCAGAGACATAACTTGGATGAAATAGGGGAAAAGGCTTGACTTTTTAGAATCTCAAAAGTTTGCAGCTTTAAAAAGGCACCGTTTTCTGCTGCAGGTGGAAGTCAGGGCACTGTTGAGCTACTCCATTTAGGTAACAGGATTGGGAGACAAACAGGAGGAACTGCAGTGATAGGTGTCCAACCTTCACTAGAGGTTGGACATGAATTAATTCAAACAGCATCTGCATGAGATTATAAGGTCAGACCTTAGACTTTGATGGGGTGGTGAACCTATCAAGAGCCATTTCAGTTGTTAGAATATCCTTTGAGGGCTAATAAGAATTTATTTGTTAAATTAACATGCTTTTAATTGGTCAAATTTCACACTAAACTTAATATGATTGCTGGAGCTGCTTCTCTTTGGCAAGGTATCTGATGTTAGATGGTTATGATGATGATGATGATGATGATTTCTTTGAGACAAACTCAAACTTTGGAAGCATTTTACTTTGTCCAGCATGAGCAACTCTGCAGCAGCAACAAGGCTCCTTCACAAATTCTCCCTCTGAATGATGTTTCAGCTTTGTAGGTAATCGCTCATTCACAGCAAAACTTGCCTCCATAACATTTTCCATGGTCTTGTGAAAGCTGCTTGTTGGGAACCCAAACGCCCCCAAAGAGCATTAACTCTATCAAAGCGCATTTGTCCTTACAACGCATCCAGTTTAGCATGTTTTCCAGCTGTAATGGCGCTGGAGATTCACCTTTTTCATCACTGTGAGCGCATCTTCACAAACAAGGCACACTGATGGCTTTACTTCCACAAAAAACTGTCCTTTTCTCTTGGAAAGCACCACATTCCGTATCTACTCTTCTTTCTTGACAGATGCCATGATGCATGTGAGTGATGACATGTATGTGCGACCCTCACCATGACAGTTCGGATAGGATGTGGAAGTGCTGCAAAGCACTACACGCTTCTTTTCGATGCCTGTGTTAACCAATTGGTCAGAAGGGACCATGCAGAATGATGTGTTCTGACACTATTTTCTTTCATCGCACAAAAAAAGTAATTGCTCTCAAGAGCATTTTTGAGTTCATTTGTTTGTTAATTTTTTAATTAATTGCACAGACCAGAGGTTCCCCAAACCCTTAATAAAACAGTGTCGCTGATTTTGACTGTAGCTCTTGAGATGAGCTTTCTGCCTGTGTACAAGCACACCCTATAGCCATTCATTACACCCGTGGTGCACTCTGTGGTGGAGCGAGTGCATGCATATGAAGATAATTATATGATTGCTCCTGAGGGGTCTGAGCGCTTGTCAAGGGGGTCATCAGCCACATGGTAAGGCCATAACCTCTACCACCCAGACACAAACTAGCTAACAGTGAGACCCTCAGTGGAAAAGAGCACTTGCTGATGTGCCATATGTCTCCAGCAGCACCCTGGTCAAGGCCCTCGACCACGCAGCTCGTCTTCATCACAAACAAGTTGTAAGCCTCTCCTTGCGGGGACGAAACCACAGTTTGGAGATTTAGGTTGACCTCACAGATGCATTGCTTGTTTATGGAGTGTCATTGTTTGCATTTTAAATAAGGAATAAGAGAAATTGAGCGAACTGCTGCACACCACCAACGTAGCTAAAAGGGCACTTGATGCAGCAGCAGTATCAAAACAAATTAGCACACCTATGGTCATTAGAAAAACAATGGTTCTCTACCTCACTGAAAATCAAGCTTTTCTAAACAAGGAAGAAGGAGAAACTCGTAGAGATGGAGCCTTGATGTGTGCATTTGCAGTTTCATCTGCTGTTCATAGCTTGAAAATCTTTTTTATTTGAGTATTTTCTGGCCAGGTAGGAAAGAGCAGATACCTTGACATGTAGATGCACACCTCCTCAGGTATGGCTCGAGGACATTGCATAGAAGTGCCCTAGGTAGTTTAAGCTGTATCATGAGCCATTCACCATTCTCAGACATCTGCACTGTCCCTTAAGACACACTTTCTCCTCAAGGCTGCGTCGCTATCAGCAAATACCTCAATGGTGAGTTCAGCGACAAACTTGGTGTGATCAGGAAAACATGTGTTTCCAATTGACTGTCATGGCCACAATTTTATTCGCATAGCTTTACTGATATCAGCCGACTGTTAAGGCTTACACATGCATTGTTGTTAACATGAGGGCTGTACTTCAAGTGATGTTGCATACAAAATGATAGCTGTATCTGCCCTCATACATGGTTTCATACATATATTTTGATCAGGACATGTTCATGGATGTGTTTGCAATTACACTTTAAGATGAAATTTGATTCTATACAGGTTTTGTGAATGAGGCCTAATGTCTTTACAGATAGGGTTAGACAGCCATCACCCTTGTCGTATTCTGGGTATCTCAGAACAGACAGAACTTTCCATTGGATTACAAGACAGCGAACGCTATCTGATTTGCAGTAGTGTTCACCTGTGGCTCTTAAATACTGCTGGTGTTGCTGGTTCCATTTTTATCCCCCAGGAACTTCAAAGCAGTGTCTGAATATGGTACTCCTAAGACCGCTTTTCAGCAGAGCTTAATTATCAGCTTCCAAACACGTCAACCACTTCAAGCGTGACAGGATTGTCTAAATGCCTCCAGTCCCCACCCCGCCTCCACCCACCATCCCCAATACACACTTTTCCACACACACACATGCACTGGCTACACATGTGTACAAGCTGTGCTTTCAAGCTCTTTGAAAAGCAGTTGAAGGGAATCTAAGTCTATGTTTAGCTCTGATAAACATTGTTGTGAATTAGTAACTGGAAACGTGTTATTGAGTCTGGGACGAAGTGTAAAATCTGACTAAAATGACGACTGCAATGCTACCAGTTCTTTTTCTTTGACAGAACTGTGGTCCGTGTGTGCCTGCATGTAAGTCATTATAAGTTATGATGTCCATGCCATGCTCTGTATATAACTAGTGGACTGCCATCTATTGCTACCTGAGTTGAACACTCACATCTGAAAGACAGTAGATTATCAGCCAAGACTATGGTTTATGCATGCCAGCATCTATAACTGCCTTAGAGACATATTAGGTAATTTATTACTTTAATCCTTGCTGGCTCATGAGCTGCAGCACAGGAATATGTTTCTGATAAAACAAAATGCAAAATAAATATTTGAAAATACTGACAATAATTTTGCCAATATTTTTTTTTATAAAAAAATAATTTTCCATCCATGTGTCATACATGTAGCTACTATAGCCAAAACATAAAACATACTTGATTAGATTCAGAACTTTGTTAGCCAGGTTAACTGTCTGAATCAATGCCATAGAGTCAGAGTCAAATGTAAAACTGAGCACAAATATTAGGAGCAGCACATGACATTTTTACCTGAATGGGAGGAATTGTATTTCTTTGCAGATTGAAATGGCAAACCTTTTTGCTTGATATTTGAGACTTCACTGTTGCATTTCACCTCAGTCCATGCTAACATGACCCAGGAGTTTCCCAAAACCACTGAACTTCACAAGCACAAGGGAAACACTTTGAAAATGTCAGTCAGAGAAACAAATTCAGGTATTTCAAAAACCTGTGAAGCACTCAGAGACGGTCACATCATATCATGGCATCATATCAGGTGGCACAGAACATGGCTCGTGCTAAAAAGCCAAACAGTGAAGGGGACTTTGTGAAGACGGGCCTCAGAGATGATGTTGTTGTCCTCATTCCTGAAAATGATGTCTGAAGTGTTTTGGGTCACACCTGCAGCTCTCATGGCACACCACTGAATAGATAATAACAACTCGATTGAAACACATGTCTATGCGGATCATGAGAAATGTATTTCAGCATTGCTTTTGTTGAGTCCTGCTATGTTCAAGATGAGCCACAGTTGGCAATATTTGTACAGTCTGTGTCAGAAGAAGGCACAATTAAGGAGGAGCTGCTTGACATTGTGCCATTAAAGCACAGGACCCGTGGCCACAATTGTGCCCACAGATGGATTTCTCAATGTCAAACAGCTTGCACTCAAGCTCATGTCAATGTTTGAATCAACCTGCGTCTGTGAATCAAGTTTTTTCTACACTGAAACAAGTGAAGTCAAAACATCATGCTGTTCTTACGGACACACATGTGAAAGAGCTGCTTCATGTGGCAACAAGTGAGAAGAAGCCAGACCTGAGAAGGACTGAGAAACAAACACTTAGAACTTAAGAGGCAAGAAAAGACCAATGAGAACTGTTCAGCTGTGTGATTAGGCCTGTAAGTCATTGTTGCTGTTGTAGTGTGGCCATGCACCTGTTGTGCAGCTCTGTGCAAAAGGGTTTTTTTTGTTGTTGTTTTTTGGCTCTTGATGCTGGACCGCTTTGCTGCCCCTGATCTAATATATCTAATATACCTCTCAGGCATTTACTCTGCAACTGTCCTGTCCTTCCCCATGTTCTGCTCTCTTACCTGCATCCCTAATTTCTGCCTGAAAAATAGGGCTGTCAGTAGATTTCCACCTGTCATTGGAAGTCAAATTGCTTTAATAAGAAGTTGTCAAATCTTCTCTTTCTCATGCTTTGTTTTGAAAACCATAATTAATCACAGCTCTTTTTGTTCTGTAGTGCCACAAATCTGTGTTCAAGCAGTGATTCACCGTGACTAATACACATAGCGCAAAATCTCAAAACCACTGGGCATTATAGTAATTGAGCCAGGATGGTTCTTTTTACTGTTTTCAGAAAGGTTAGTTACAATAAAAATTGAGTCTACTCATCAATCATCTTCCTACATATTTGTGTATATTAGTCTGTCATTGTTAAAAGATTTATATTTCAAAAGAGAAGGGATCTGCATATTTCTGCCTCATACAGCTAATTTGATAATAATTATAGACACTGTGTCAGCTCAGTTTCTTTCTTTTACTGCTGTTGCAGATGTGCATCAGATGTTGTCTAGCAACAGTTTTTGTTTACAGTTGCTGTATCTAATCCAGCATATACATTAGTTCAAATTAAAGCAACAGAAGAATCTCATCAACACATTTGAATTGAATAAGCTACCAAGAGTGAAGAGAACAGAATGTGGGAAAAAAGTCATTTGAAAAAATCCTATTCTGCATTTACTGGAACTGATGTTATATTTGCTGATTTTCTGATGTTGTATTTGCTGAAGGCTGAAGCCAGTTTGCATTCAATATTAGCCTGGAGAATAGCCTTTAAATAAGCTGCCATGCTGCTGTCTAGGACAAAACATGTCAACGCTGAGCACACATCTTATCTGGAAACAGTCACATTTATCCTCTGTGTTATGCATGATAAGGCCCAAACATCACAAATGTACAAAAAATCTAACATGCTTTCTAAGTTTCCAGACAGCTGTTGCTGTCCTCACAAATGGTTTTTGTCAAGCACCTAATCATTTTGTCAATCCCCTAAATTTAATTTGTTAAATTTAAGTAAGTAAGTTAAATAAATAAAAAAAGACATGCATGCTCTGGTTGTATCTGGGTTTTCCTAAGGTGAACTGGGAGTCCCACCCCAGCACTCATCCCCCACTTGTCCACCATTTGCTGTAACTTCTCTACACTTGATGCCCCGTGCCCAAAGACATCCCTAACAACAGTGAGGGGCCAGTTTCTGGTCAACACAAGATTTACATCTGTACATATGGGTCACTGACACTAACTCTGTCTTTTGGCCTTGTAATACGGTGTGGAGAAGAACTGTGACTGTGCTTACGTGAGTCATCATGCATATCTTGTTACACAATGTGAGATATTTGCATTCTACAGCAAAAGTTTTTAATAATAGGATAATTGTTATCAGTTTACAAACTATTTATTTATTGGTTTAGTTATATCCATGAGAGTGTTTGCCATCTAGCTGTATACTTGTTTTAACACTTATAAATATTTTTACTGTAAAATGTAATTTATTCTTTATTCTTCATATTTATTCTTTAATCTCTATTGTGGCCACTATGTCCACTGTATTGTTACAAACACATGGATTATTAGCTTGGACCTCTGTCTAACCTGCTGTGCAAGAATTATATAATGTAGTATGAAAAAGGGGTATTATTAAATAAGTTTTAATTCTTTCTACTCCCCTTGAAACATTTCTTTACCATAATTTTCCTCTTCATGACTTTATTCTTTAATTTATTTTGTAATAGTGTATGTATTTATTGATGTTTTTATTATTTGTTATAATTTGTTTTGTTATTTGTTTGTTGTTTGAAATCAATTCAACTCAATATACTGTATGGGTTTTCCTGACACTGAGTCCTCCTCTGACTTCATGGCTCTGGTGGACTATTTTAAGGTGGCCTCTTTGTCAGCATGGAGTTATTGCCTTCTTTGGTTGCCTTCCCTTCCTAGGCTGAGCTAAGATGACAGCTTTGAATTTATTATGGATGGAAAAAAATGGGGGAATGTGTTGCAGCCAATCAAAGCATGTAAGCCAAGCTGAGGGTGAATGGTAGTAAAAGTTGGTGAGAAAAGCAGCAGCTACATCGGCAGAGGAAGCAGCAAAAAGCTTCTGTCCACACACAGACTCACACCAGCTATGTACACACACTTTCTATAGGATATTAAGATAATTCAATATATAATATGAACCTTTCTAAAGGTGTTAAGTTGTGAGGGTGTGTGGAGTTTGACAGAGTTGGGAAAAGGGTAGCTGATTTCAGGGATGTAGGGAGATCATCTTATTACACGTGCATGTAAAAGCTATAATATGCAACTTTTTGTTTGTTTGTTTTGAGAAAGTATTTTAAGTATAGTTAGGCCCATCCTCATTCCAGTATGTTTGTCAAACATCCACCCCAACACTCATCTCCCACTTGTCCACCTTTTGCCACCTTATGCATCTCTACACTTGATGCCCTAAAAACGTCCCTAAAAACAGTGTGGGGCCAATTTCAGGTAAATATGGGATTTACATATTTGCATACGGGTCACTGATAGACACAGACCTATAATGTATCATACAGCCTTTTTAGTGTCATCCAGTGTCAAAAAGTTGCATATTGTAGCTTTAATGGCACACTCCTCAATTTTGTTGATATGGAAACACAGTGCTCCCAGAATGTGCACTTTCAAAGACAACAGAGTGGCACTTGTTCTAAAGTTCAAACCAAAAACAACAATGATTTTGTATGGTTTGCTTCAAACACTAGGGGTTACTCTGAACAAAAATCGTGGAGTGTGCCTTTAACTGAGGAAAGATTTGGCTATGTCGGAGGGATTGGAGACTTTTGGAGGGGCAAGGGTGTCAAGGCAGGGAACTGAGTGATGAAGGAGAGATAAAGGAAATATTTAAGTGCTAAAGGTGGTTTAAGGAAGGAGTATGTGAGGGAATTAATGAAGGGTAAAGGGGGTGAAGAAAGTTAAGAGGGGTCTTAAAGTCTCAAAGGAGTATCAGCACATGGGGGTTTGAGGTGGTTGTGAAAGGAGGGTTGGTAACAGTTAAAGGCTGGATTGGGAGGCAGGTTACCTTCTCCACCTGAGTCAGATCCTCTCTGTTTTTCAGTGACTCGAGCTCCATCCCCTCATGGTCTAAATACTGCACATTCATATTCAATAGCCAGGCTGCCGTGCGGTCCAGCGCATTGGGGTTCACTGGGGAGGGGGCCTAGTGAAATCAACACAACACACACACATGAGCTGAGTGCAAGTGGGGTGGGAGTAGGGGTGCATGCAACCAATGACAACAATAACACAAAACACAACACAGGAATAAGCTTGAAATGCATGTGGAAGAAGTAGGCAATCTGGATTGAAAGCAGGGTGGAATGGATACTCACTCGTCTGTGTGTAGTACACATACACACTTCTACATAGGTCCATAAAGCACTGATTTAAACGTGTGTGTGTGTGTGTGTGTGTGTGTGTGCCAGTTAAA
>OMLB01056807.1:0-46930 GCA_900302555.1 Myripristis jacobus
CAGAGTTTAATATCATTAAAACTGAATTCACAATAAGTTGTTATACTACAAACTGCAACTTTATCTGACTCAATGTTCAGGTAGGGCATCAAAAATTTACTATATATATGTATAAAACACACACACACACACACACACACATACACAAACACACACACATACAAATACGTGTGTACATGTCATGCATACAGAGAGACAATCAGATTTAGACAAATTTAGAAACACAAACAGGTAAGTACAAAGATACGAGATTGTGTGTGAGTGTGTGATGAGTTATGTGTGTGTCTGACCTGTAAGAAAGGTACAATGCCATCTCGAGCGATGGCCTGCAACAGCCGTGGGGCGCCAGTCAAACTCTGCAGCCCCGCCCCACAGCAGGAGAAGAATGAGCCAATCACAATCACCCATGGTGACGGCCAAGACAGTGTGCCAATTACAAGGTTCCCTTTAACTGAGTCGCCAAACCTGGATACAACGCCAAACATACACACAAATTAATGCATTAAGGACTTAATCTGCCATGTACACTCACTACATTTAGCTGTCATGACAGTGTAAAATATATCAATCAAAAAAATTACAAAGCCTGTGGTGTGATGACATGTGGGTGACAAACATATTGCACCTAGGGCTTTATTAAACACTCAAGCTTAAAAAAGTATACATTACTTATACTTGGCACTTAGCTTTTTTACATCACGTAAAAGCAAAACTTAGTCTGAAAACCATTTAATCTGAGCTTCTTTCTCAACGGCAATGAAGACAATTGTGGCTACCTAAATATCAACTAATGCTAAACACTTGAAAGCAGGTATCCTGGATAATTTGCTCCACTCACTCTCAAGAGATTGTATTGAATAAATAGAGGAAAGGCAAGGCCAAACACTAAATGATACACACTAGGCATTATTTTCCTTCTTATTCCTTCAAATTCCCTCTAATTACTTCAAATTAGTGTATTTTATGTTACACACTTGTCTTTTAAACACTGTGTGCTGCATTTGTGTGCAACTCTTACTTGTCTCGGAGCACCACACCCTCAATGCAGGCACCAAACAGCACCACACAAGTAATGTCTGGGAAAAAAGTGTTTAGGAAAGAGTTCATTGAATTCATACACAAAGACTTCCTGTTTTTATATGTTGCTGTAAAGCCTCTGACAAGCCATCGCACATCTATTAACTGTATGAGAGCTGATTTTCATTGCCTTTTTGAAGACAGAATGAATAAAAACTGCTTCAACAGAGCACCTTAACACTGATTAGTGGTATCAGCTGTGTTAGAGCTGTAGTGATACCAAAGCATGACGGGATTCCTGAACTATAGATGATTTAAGTTGATCTATACTCTCTAAATGAACAGCTGTGGCCCTGTGACTAGACTTTCTGGAATCACTGTCATGGTAAAAGGTCTCAGGATACAAATGATGGAGGTGGTGGCGATGGCGAGGATGGTTCCGATGGGGATGGACTTCTGGGCGTCCCGCAGGTCACCTGACCGGTTGGAACCGGCCATGATACCTGGAAGGGGGAGTCACAACAGAAAAGAGAAATCAACAGTGAGCACGGACAGATTTTGCTTGATGTCTCATATGCACTGTGTGAAAGGAAGTCATTATGTAACAATCACAGAGGTCCATCACCACTTGTTTGCCAAGTTGTCAGGCCAAGATCATGTGTTTGCAAACAAAGTACAGGCACTGCTAATCAAACAAAAATTGTACCTGCCAGTTATATTTTTTTAAAGGGTAGAAACTTTTATGAGAATATCATGAATAAGGAAATGCCTGCGATAACTCGTGAACTTAACACCAACACATGCTGCTGCTGGATGTGTTTTATCTCCACAGTACCACACCAAACACACACAGCTTTAAGTCTGTTGTGTATGTACTAATGGGGGATTTTCAGATGTAATGTTGAGCAGGATTATATAACTTAATGCAAGGCTGGAGCCATTAATGTAATATATAATGTACTGTAAAGTATTTAACAAAATCTTTTTTGCTCAAAGTGGTTAAGGTAGTGATGAGAATCTATCCTGACTTGACTGTTTATTTACCTCACAAGGCTGCTAACACACATTTAAAGCATGTGCTTATACTATGGCAGAGACACGGATACTGTTCAATAACAGAATAATAAAGATTGCAATATCCAGAAAGAAACGCTAAGCACATGAACTGACTAAACAATTGTGTCTGTACATTTTGTACATTTATCAGAGAGAGAACGGACAGAAGAAAGGCATTCAGAAGAACGCTTTAACCCCAGAAAATCATTCGTAATCAGGATTTTTCAAAGTGACACTGGCTTCAAAAAGAGGCTTATTTAACTGCTGTACCTCTTAGTAAATGACTGCACTGAGAAAAAAGGCAATATTGTAGATTTCAAAGAGTACTCCTATAAAAGGAAACATGGATGAATACTGAGTTAAGGTGGAAATGCTCTTAACAAGCATTTCAAAATCAAGACTGGCTGTGAACTTCATGAGTGCAGATGGACCTGAAAGTCTTTCCAATACACTTTCTTCCAAAAACTCACACTAAAATAACCCCACTGGGAGAACTGATATATCTAAGTTGGTGAACAGGGTGAGAATCATAAGCTGTTATGGGGATCGAACTTTCTTCCTGGCTCAGACTGGCCTCTCCAGGGAGCAGATACCAATTTATACTCTTCCTCTGTAACACAGCAAACAGCTGTGGCTCAGCTGGCAACTTCCGACTGTAATGCCAGTTAAAAAGTACACAAACAAATTATACATTCAGAGTGTGTTGCTCATTTATATTTTTGCATGCTTACCAGTGACAGAGGGAAAGTAGATGCCAACCAGCAGGGTGAAGAAGGTGGTGATATCATTGACTACGTAGGGCATGTAGATATCCTGGGAGTTGTCAGCTACTGGAACAGATGCCGCGCGCTTGTTTTCCACCAGCATACCCAACGGACCGTAGTCCCCCCACATGTTGTCTGCGAGGAGACAGAGACAGAGGGGCACATTACTGAATAATTCAACTAAATGTCACATGGACAATGCAGATACATCCAGTGTCTAATGTTGTTCCCAAGGTCTGTGCTTGTTCTCCACCGTGATAACAAGCAGCCCATATGATCTGCTGCCTTCAGAGATAAACAGGCAGAAGTTATATGGTTAAAGATAAAGTTACACAGTAAAGCAAACTGCTGAAAAGGCAGATGAAACACAGTTGGAGTTATGTGTTGTCTACTTTTACGCCCAGAAGACCATGTTGCCTCCCTCATACTGCCCACAGATTAACGGTGTGTACAAGTGGCCAATGACCGCAGCGTTTTTTTTAAAAAACTACAGTATTCCATTCCAAGGTCCATTCCATTTCTAGCATGCCGAGTTAAAATAGAAAGCCTGACAAATGAGATATGAGACAGTGGTCAATCAATTTCTTGCAGAGGGAAATCTGACTATAGATTTGAACTCACTGCCTGGCTGATGCCAAACAGATTTCTGTGCTGCTGTTTTCCTTAAATGCAGTTTGGTGAGGAAAAATATTCCACCCATCCTGTGACTCACCAAAACAGAGATGAACTGAGAGAAAAGAGGATCAACATGGCAGTCGGGAAATGACAAAAATTAATCTTGAACTGAATAATTTTGCCAAAACAGAAATTAATCAAAATCTTAAATTAGCATCAGGGTAAACACATTAGGCAAATGCATTGATTTACTATTCTGGACTACTTTTAAGCCCCTGATACATCAAGACAGTAGTCAGCCTTCAGCCCTCACTGGGCCGATTACCTGTAGTTTGTCTCTTGTGTCCCACAGCCCTTGTCAAACCTTGTTAATAGCTTACCAGTCGAAAAGTCGATATATTGATTGATTCAACATGTTGAATTGGCAGTGGAGGCCAGCAATGAGAGAGCTTTCATTGGCTGTTCAGCTTAAACAAATCAAAGAAGCCAGCTAACCACACAGAACTAGTTGTGATAAACAAACTTTGCTCCACACACAAAAGACCCTCAGGCTGACAATGTCAGTGCCTGTTCAACTTCTCATCAGACTTTATCTAGATTCATATAAAAACAATACCTCTTATTATCATTATTATTACTAGATTTTTATTGGCAGTTGGCACACCAACTAAAGGGGCATTACTGCCACCAACTGGGCTGCAGTGTGGATCAGTAAAGGGCTGCTGCTAGTTTGCTTCTTTCCGTCAGTAATCTTGAGGCTTCTGGTATAGACTACTCTCCCTCCTTGCATGGAGTTAGTTCCTGTAACACAGGTGCAGAAGGTGTTGCATATCGGCAGTAAGCTGTAGTCTCTGTAGTGTGTTCATGGACAGTTTCTTCTGACAGTTTCTTCTTTTTTTTTTTTTTTTTTTTAAAGTTGGCTTGGTTTGTCCCAAGCTTTAAGTTACCATCACAGTCACTGTGTCAGAAGTGTCAGAGCTGGGTGGCACAGTGACTACATAACTGGTGTACACTGTTGGTTCATAGGAAGAATGGCAGGGCATAGGGGCCGGTACAACACAGCTGGTAATCTCCAAGCACCTGAGATTTCCCAACATATGATAAGTAAATCCAATATGAATGAGAAATGGGGGGAATAATGTGAAGGAGGAAGTGGATGATAATAAAAAGAAGGATGAAATTTAGGTGGATTGTAGAATGAGATAAAAGAACAAAAGGAGGAGAGTTACAAAGAATAGAAGGGGAAAGAATGTAGAGAAAGTAAAATAATCTCATCATACAGATGAAATCCCTCAGCACCTGCACACGCTTGACCTAGTTCCATAACAAGAAGAATGAGAGGAATGTATTGCATTAAAGGGTAGAGCCAGCCTGGTTTTATAACCTAAGCAATGTCCTGACTTGGCATTTAAATGAAATATTACATTTCATGATTTTATGAATTCCTACTTAAGTACGTCCAAGCCTCTCCACTTGCCTGCTATGTTATTTGTTAAATGTTTTCAAGGTGCACCTCTGGACATTTCTTTGTATAATAAATGGAGTGAGGCAAAACCAAATTTTGATGAGAACTGATGAATTATGATGAGATGTAATCCTATCAAAATAATTTATTTGTGCCCAAAAAAAATTACATTATTTGTCATAAATAAACTGCATGCGATTTAAGTTGATCAAGCCTGTAGGATGGCACAGTTTGTGCCTTTTTGATGAAGGAGCAGCCCGATCATTTCAATCAGTGCTGATGGTCAGTTAAGGTGACTGACTGAGTGAAAAGTACAGAGGGAGGAGAACAGGAGGAATGTGAAGAACTGGAAACCAGTGTATAACAGCCAGATGTTTCATAACCTGGCTCTGGGAAGAACAATGAGGAAATTCAAATTCACCCCCCGACCACCACCACAAAAAAACAACAACAACAACAACAACAAAAAAAAACAAAACAAAACAAAAAAAAAACCCTGAAATGTTTACGATTTGGGCAGATTAGTTTGTTGGCAGAATGAAGAATTGAGATGGGAGATTTTATAAACCTTGCACAGAGGTTGAACAAGTTCATCCCAGCCAGCTGTTTCACAACCTGACCACCTGATCATTACCACACAGCTGGCAATCAAACCTGTGACTCTCACTACAGCTGTGGGAATTCATGTTGAGCCTTAATCTCTAGGCTTTCTTTCTCATTTTCTGATTTTTCTTTTATTTCTCTGTCTCATTTTCTCGCTCCCATTTCCCAACTCCTCTCTCTCTCTCACATCCCTCTAACAATGCACATTCCACATCTTGCTGAAATGATAGATGGTGTTGCATTACTACCCTGGTATCACCCTCATCAGGTTTTTATTCACAAGTTTCATTAATAAGTCCATTAGTTCAGAAGACAGAGTCAGAACTTTTGTTAGAGAAAATATACATGTGCCAGTGCGTGTGTATATAACTTTATCTGTTAGTAGGGAGAACCATTGGTAAGGGATGTTACTTAAAGAGGAAATAGGTGTGAGCCAGTCATGGATCTAGCAATGAAATTCCCCACAATTCCCCACTGTGGATTCCCCAATTCCCCACACATTCAAGAGGAAAAGAGTTGTCCAACCTGAAATGACTCCACTGGTCAGTCCAGGGATCCCCTGCAACTCGGTCAAATTGTTGTATTTAAAGTAGTCGTTGCAGGTCGCGTTGAGTTCAGGTCCGTCACAGAACAGCTTCCACAGCGAGGTGGTAACCGTTATGTTGCCTATAACCTCCGTCTTCAGACACTTATCGAAGTTGTGGTTCTGCAGTGTACGATTCCCCAAAAGGCAAACACTATGCAGTGAGGGAGAAGACAGAGTTAGACATCTTTAAATGCCATTCTAATGATTACTAATTACGACTGGACCTGAATAGTCAAGTATTTGGATATTCATTCGTTGGGCAGGTATTCTGTTTTCATTTTGGAATTTGTTGTTGTTTTTTGCTAAATGTAAAATCAACTTAGGCAAACTGCAAGATACATTTTGTCAGCACATTTTGTACTTAATACAAACATGCATATAACACGTCAAATCTTTTTTTTTTTTTTTTAAATTCAGAAATCACATTCATTTTTGAACACAATTTAGAGATAAGCTACCCTTATTTAACCTGCTAAGAAAATACAACTGGCTGCATCTCAACACACCACTGCAATACTCAAACTCTATGATGATATGGTACACTGCACTCACGGGAAGTCAGGCGGCTCAAACGCAGTCTTGATGACCCCAGCATAGATGGCCAGGATGGAGAGGATGACACAGGCCAGGAAGACCAGTGCCAGCTTGTTGACGTACTTCACTCCCACGAAGACCACCAGGGACATCAGTGCCAGGCAGCAGGTGCCGTAGACACGCATGTTATTGAGCAGGGCGTCCACCTCGTCCTCCTTCCTCGTCGCCACAAAGATGGCCGCCTTAGGCACAATGTAGGTCTGAAAGTGTACAGGGAAAGGGAAGGCCAGGAAAAAAACAATATATGGTTGGTTATTGTTATTTTAAGTTTAGCTTTGTTAACAATAAGTACGCTTTATCACCCAGAGAAAATCTGCATCTTGTTAATCTTAATAAGTGACTCTGGCTGTAGACTGCGATGAGTTAGGTGTCATCTGGAGTTGTCATAACTTAAATCTGGACTCATGGGACAGTCACTGAATTGAAATAATTGCAATGACAGGGCATCAACAGGGGGGCTGACTGTCTTAATGGATGATTGGAGGGAAACAGTACATGATAACCACTATATAGAAATAAAAGGCCACACTCACCAGCAGAATTTCTATAGTACCAAGGATGTACATAGAGCCAGCGAAGGTTGTGCCCAGGTAGAAACAGAGACCTACAGCTCCACCAAACTCGGGGCCGAGAGATCTGGAAATCATGTAGTAGGAGCCTCCAGCTGGTGAGCAAAACACAATGGGAATCAGATTCAACTGAAAGAAACATTTCTCATTTAAATATGTCAAAGCACCAAAGCAATCCTACCTGGCACAACACCATTAGTAGCAATTGCACTCATCGATATGGCTGTCAGCATGGTCTGTTGAGAGAGGACAGAGAGGAAATTAGACTTCAGATGTGCACGGTAACACTGCATGAAGATTATCTATCAGTCACAAAGATCACAGTTCCTAGACTTTTGTTTACAAAATTCCATGATGTTCCCATAACTAATATTTACTAGCACGTTTTTTGGTTTACAAGCTGATCTGAATATCTTTGGTTTGCATCAACTATCATTTGGGACTATGGTAACTTAGAAATTTGTTGTATGGTTATCATTCCCACTAGTCTGACAATTAACACTGTTCTATCTTAAAAGATAATTTATAAACCTGCATTAAATTAACACAGCTCATAACAATTTCCTGGTGCAGATTAAAAAGTAAATAATTTTCCACATTTTCCATGCCATAAGATCCTTGAACGGGTTAATCCTGTATTTAGCCAGTGAAATGATTTCCTTAGAGGCTTATGCTCTAACTCTTTGGGATTGGTAATGGATATAAGAGGGAGAGGTGAGATTATGGTGAGAAAACTGAGGACAGAGGAAGGAGGAGCAGAGGGAGCAGATGGAGCAGAGAGAACGGCAAAATGAGAGAGAAAGACAGATGCCCTTGAGTAACAATGACCAAAATAAACCTTATGCCCTTTGGTTGCTGTCCGGTTCTAGGCAGTTGTTGGAAAAGCTGGACTAAAGCCAATTAGCTGGCAAATTAACCTCCCACTTCCACTGAAACCCTAAGCAGCTATTGCTTATCATGACCAGGCATGAATAAAATGGCGTTGAGTACTGGGAGAAATGTCTCGTTTGGTGAAAACTCAAAAATCTTCATTATAGAGCTTGGCATGTCAGCCTGAACCCAAAAGATGTGAATTGGACCGAATGAGCTTGGGTGGGGGAAAAATGTATTTCTCTTTTACAAATATTGCTAATATTTGTTAAATTGATAATAATCTGCAGTGGTTACCACGGTAACAGCACACTGGAATACTGATGCAGATGATCATGAGAAATTAGCTGACTGTAAGATTAAATTACAGTTGTTAAATAAAATTATTAAATAAAAGTTGTCAGATTTTCTCCATTACAGATACCATATAGAAGAAAATGTACTCATTTTGTTTTCAGATTTGATGACACATAATTCTTAAATCCTACATGTGATTCTAGGAATCAAATTGTAGTACTTGTAGTGTAGGAGTAGTCTGGGTAATAGTATTTCCAATACATGTGTGGAACCCACAGCAATGCAGTTACAGCACCCTTGTTTCCTCAACTATCCTGTCTCTCTATTGTCCACTCTGTGCTTATACTCCACAGTGAACAAAGTACTCATGTGCCAAATTTCCCAATGTACTCTAAACAAATAAACCTGAAAGTAAGTCGAGCTCTGCGGTGATTAACAGACAGATCCACTCACACTCTCCACTACTTCATATCTATGAGCAATTTAGGGTCTCAAACCCACCTGATGTGCACTGAGCACCCAGACACAACCCACACAAACATAAGAGGAAACTCCAAACAGAACAAAGTTGACTGTGTTAACTTCTGACGAACACAGCTGTGTTCTTAAGCTTCACATAAAGCAAAGCATAGGACACCTAGTCATAAAAAGGCTTCATTGAGACATAATTGGAGTTACGGTATGCAACAGCAAACAATTTGATTGCATATCTTTTGTTAACTCTGTTTTCGATAACTCTTTGAATTGTAGAAAATATTTCTCTCTCGATAAAGTTGTCTTTATTTGAATTTTGTAAAATCTTGCTAACATTTTTTCTTTGGAGGACCACTGAGCTTAAATACATTTAAATAGACTGGACTGAGGTAAACACAACTACAAAGAATTGAGATTAACTGAACAAAAAGTAATTGAATTTGCTTTGGGACATTTTTGCATATTTCTGGTGGCTCTGACCTATGGGTGACTGTCAGACGTGGAGCCATGAGTGCAAAGTGAGATGAGATCCAAGCGGTGAAAATGAACATTAATCTGTTTGACTAAGCCCAGCTCGCCTCTCACATTATCTCAGTCATTATGTAATAGCTGGGATAGAGTGGAGGGTAAACCCTTGTAACCTCACTTTAGCTCTATTTTAATATGTGAAAAAGTGTACCCACCTTTCAAAGCAAACAGTTCTTACTGATGTATTACTGCCACAGTGAAGCTGGTTACCTTTTATGACCAAGTCGCCACAGGAATATGGTTTCTGTTGAGACTATTCTTTTTTATGTATAGCTAACTCTAACCCTCATGTAAATTCCCTGATAATTGGGTCGTTCCAAGAAAATAACATGAATATATGTCCTGAAAATATAACTTGTCTTGTCAATATTGGGGGTCATTGGCCTTAAGGTGATCACTGAACGGCACTCATAGCTTTTCTACATCTGTATTAATTACCACTTAACAACACATTTTTATTGCTTATTTCATTTAAAAAGGGGAATACTACCTTGATTCATGTTTTCAACATGTCATTCCTATGTTTTAGCTTAATGCTGTCAGATTTAAGGAACTCACAACTCTGTCCCATGGGATTTTTCATCACTCCTGCTGTTCTCTGTACCTTTGCACTCTTCCCATATTGACTATTAATAGAATTTGGTCACTTTAACTCTGTTGGACATTGTTGGTGAATAGTATCACATTATGCTGCTGGAGAAGGGCAAGGGATCTTGTCTATTACAAGGAATACTTGAACAGCGCTTGAATGCAGTGATTACTAATTCATTTGTCAGTTTCTAAGTGATAAATAATGGCATATAATAAGAAAAGTCCTGAATTTCCCTTTTGTCCAGAAAGTGTGAGAGATGGCTGATATTTGTCTGTCGTAAACACATTTTTTCCACCCCCAGGACAACAGGACTCTAAGTCACAAGTCCTGAATGTTATGCCTCCTAAGGATATGAATGAAGATTATTCTGAACTTCAACTTGATCCCTGGGATTAAGCTGAAACTCCTGCAAAAAAGTAATAAATACATTTTTGTGTGGTATAGCAGCACAAGAGGGTTATGGTGGCCTGTCAGCCATTGACGATGGAAGATGATATCGTCCATCGGTCCGACCCTTGAAACACTAAGACAGGAAGTATTCAATTGAGCTTGCACTGCAAGTCTTTTTATGTACTTTCCCTGGTTAAGCTGAAGTAATCCATTGTCTGCTGTGGGACTGGCAAATATAGCCCCTGTGTGGGTGTATGTGTGTGTCCCTATGCCTCTGACACTTTGCAGATGGAAGGATTAGGCATCAAGCAGGCAGGTACCATTAGGAGCTGGGTCTGTATGGGAAGCAGACTGCCATGGGGGCTAAATATAGGAGAGATCAGTAGCCACTGAGTCAGTTTGCCACTCACTCTCTCCTGCTGTCAATCTAACATTTGCATCTCAACACTTGGAGCAGCACATCTGCTCCAAATCTCACTAAAACAATCAAGCACACAAGCACATATTCACTCACATATGTTGATGTATTCAACACAATAAAGTGCTTGATAGGTCTACATTAGGTCCACTCTTACATAATGCACTCAATGCACGTCACAGCTCTTGATTTAATAATTTAATGTAAACTCTAAAGGATAAGGATGGAGGATAAACAATATCCATGTTAAAGTTAACAGTTTGTTTGACTTTCAATTTTACTTTCAATTTTGTTTTTTCCCCATACATTAGCAAACACAAACTTCTTCTAATTTTAGGTTTTACAGGGCAGCTGCACAGAGTTGAAATTTCCTTCAGCCTGTGTAGAACTGAGTGCGCCATTATAAATGCTAAAAAAAAAAAAAAAAAAAAAAAAAAAAAAAGAATATGTATAGCAAATAAAGAGGCAGGATGTGTAGGTCAAGATATATCAGCCACAAATTGCATAATTGAGTTCCTGGTAATAAAGAAATGCTTAGAAATATGAACCAAACTTCTGCTTGGGTCTGTTTGTTGCCTAGCTACTTATTGTTGAACAAAAATATAATTAAAAATGATTAAGAAATAGTAGGGCCATGCTGAAAGCCACAGGTCTTCTTAGGTTCAGGGCTGGTTACTCACACACGAGCAGGTCATGCAGACGATGGCCAGGGACTCCATGATGCCGGCGGTGCCGACGATCCATGTAAGGCGCAGGAAGAGGATGACCCCCAGAATATTCTGGAGGCAGGGGAGGTACACACCCATGAAGGTTCCCATCTGAGGGCTCTAAACAGCGGAAGGGAGTGGGTGAACAGGAGAAAGAGAGGAGACATTGTATAAGAAGGGCCGATGATACTGTGTGTGTGTGTATGTGGGGTGGTGGGTTGTTGATGGGTAGGAGGACGAGCAAAGAAAAATTGTATAAAAGAAGGAGAGGAAAACACACTACAAAGAAGGGAAATAGAGGGGAGAAAAAGACAAAGAGGAGGGGACAGAGAAAGGGGCAGTGGGAAAGGGAGAAATGTAATGGCAGAGGAACATGAATTGAAAATTAGAGGACCAAACTGTGAAAAACGAAGAGGGCTGGAGAATGAAACCTGAGAAGGAGGCAAAGTAGGGAATGGTGGAAAAAACAGGGGCATATTTGAGGAGGACTAAAAAAAGGGAGCATATATACACACACACAGTACGTACAGAGGTCAAAAATACGTAACAAACCATATGGGTCATTTCAGACAAGACCATGCATCATCTGAATCACATACATGTAAAAAATCATCATCAGTCATTATAGCTGTGAAAATGATGCAGCAAAGCATTCTGAGGGTATCACTCAGCTGTCCTTGAACATGAGTGGGGTGTGGAGGGTGGGCACTGTATAAAACGTACCGACAACAATGACTGATAAAATCTGAATTGCATTGTCTTTGCATTGCACAGTTGAAGAACAACTACCACAAAATGTTGATTCACAAAACTGCCCTAAGGTTGACCATTATAATAGAGTAACTCTTTTACCTCAGCTTAATAATAAAGTAATGGGTTGTGGCTGCACTCTCCTAAAATCTTTTTCTACTCACCTCTCTGACAGGATAGCATCAAACATAAACTTGCAGATCCTTAGCTTGTGAAGTGAAAGCAACCATTGTTCGGAAAGGGAAAAACCTTCTTCCCAACTTACTTCTCATCCAAATATTAATGTTTGGTATAATTGTGCTAATATTTTAAATTCAGGACTAGACCATCATTTCAGTTACATTGGCACATTTTATAAAACTGTACCAATCTATGCTACCGAACAACAAAACCTGAGAAGAAATCCCTCCGTTGCCAGTTCGCCACCACCCTAACAAATACATTACATTCCTTCAATGAAACTGCAGTTTCGCAACAGCACTTAAAAAACACAGGCAACAACAGTATTCTAGAAATTTCTGAAAAATGACAAAAAATGTCATGAGATACATTGCTTTAGCCTGACCAGCAGCTACCTTTTTCGCCATCTCCCAATGCAAAAGCACAGTACCGGTCCCAGTGATCCAGCCACAGAGAGGGTGACAATTTGAATGTCACTTTATTCACGTTTTTATCCAAGTTTTTTAACAATGATGCTTCTCTGAGCCAATGGGAGGTGCCTTGCATGTATATCCATGCAAGGAACAGGATGGGGCAATTGGCATGGGACTGGGGCTGTGGTTACAGAAGCATTTATGCGCCACTTGGCAGCACTGTGGGCACTTTTAATTTTTCTTCTTTTAAAAAAACAAAATCTTAAGCTCCTGTGATGGGGAATGACATGCACAAATGGTTTGTGGTGGAGTGGAAGTACAAAACCTTGTGTTGATTCATAAATATGAGATGGACTGTACTATAGATGCTAGAGTGCCAATACTAACTTTACTTGCTGGTTTTAAACAACATATACCCCGTGAACCATGAGCTTTGATTTGAGGGGTTTGCACTGTTGTGAGACCATGATCCACTGGTCACACCTCAAGTCCAGTATATAAATAAAATAAAGAGTCTGGAATTTAAGCTATACATAACTGTGTTTTTACTGCCTGAGGCAAAAAACATAAGCCAACCGGATGGTCTGAGTTTGTGGACTGGCTAAATTTGTAACAGGGCATACTGGGACCTTGAGGGCACTTCAGCTGCAAACTGTCAAAATAGATGACTGATGTAGTAACCCCCAAACATAAAGAGAGGTGCTGGATTTCCACAAACATATAAAGTAAGCAAAGACAAGGGGGTGTGGAGAAAACGAGGTGCTGAAGTTTGCTTACCCTCAACAAATTTGAGAATAAAAACAAACAAGGCCTCAGCGGTCAAACTGTTATGTAAGAGCAAGCAAGTTCAGCAAGTTTGAAAGTACCAGTGTAAATGCAAATATATTTAACTGCATGTAGACCACACCACTCCCAAAGGAGAAGAGGAGCAGGACTAAAACTTGGAGGCCTTGGTACAGACATAATTGGAGACGAGGCTCTCTGCTGTACCTTGACTGTTTTCTTCTTGGCTCCCTCATCATCGTCAGCTTCCTCGTGCTCCTGGGCCCCCTGGGTGAGATTGGTGTAGTTTGCCAACTTATTGAGGAGAGATGACACCATGGGGTTGCTGTCCATCTCTTCCTGCAAAATAGAAAAATAACTTTTAGTACGCTGCACAAATGTTGAATCAATTTATAACCATAAGTGAACAGTGTTCTTTTATCAAGTTATCATTTAGTTAAAGCTTCATTTTCCTCGTTTGAGTCCTACCCAGCCCAAAAGTTAATTCAAGTTTCACTTAAATCAGAGCTATGTTTGTGTGTGTGATGTGTAATTGATATTGGATTGTTTAGCTAAAGGTTAAATCTGGCAAATATGCCTTGCAAAAACAGGGAAAAAAATAACTCTAGAAACAAACTGGATGGTGCAAAAGTTAGTTCAGTAGTTGTTCACGATTCAAAGGATCTTAGAATAGCACGACTGGATCAGCTTCATGTGGAGCGGTTAAAATAGAAGTCACAGTGCCGAACTGACTTCATTCCAGTCATTTTATACGGGGCCAGGGACCACAGAGGGACAAGGTCTGCCAAATGGCATGGCAAGGCACCTGGAAGCCGTTCAGATGCATGGATTGAAAAAATACACCAGCTTTTCAGGCAAATGAGCTCTTTGATCTTTTTACTCTTGAGTGAAGGAAAGATTGGCATGGATATCACCTCTGTGTGCCATATTTATCTAGTTTGCGACAATGAATGCTTACACTTTAGTGTACTGTGTGTGGTGTCAGCGGATTTTGCAGCATCTTAAAAGCCATAGCGCAACAAGTGCACAGCAACTAACCTTCAGACAATAACAGTAGGTTTTGGAATACGTTTAGACAAAATGTCATAATGATATATATATATATAGTTCTGATAGTTTGGATAAACAAGATATTGATGTGACAGCACTGACTGCCCCAGGTATTGTTCCATAAGGTTTGAAGTTTCTGATTTGTGATCTATGATATCTTAAATAAATCACACTCAGCTTTTTCCCAGTGCAAAAAAATCCCACTAAATAAACAGGACAAAGTCTAGATGAAATGAGATGATGATGATGATGTAACCGTTACCTCGAAGAGGGCCATGTTCTTGCCATCGTAGCTATTGCACTTGTCATTGTCTGTGTTGTTGATGAAAGGACTGCTTTCCTTTGGGTTGCCATCACCTGAGCAAACAAAAGAGACATTTTATTGTTAGCAGAAAGATAATAAGTGTAACATATGCTGTGTAACCAAAGAAAAATGTAACTGTTGAAATACAATATGCAAACAAAGAGCCAGCACAAATGAACTGCAAAAGAATTTTCAAAGAATTTATCCAGCAGTGTGTTCACCTGCATGACCACTTTGATGACCACAAGCGTGTCCTCCATAGTGACACAAAACATGACGTATCAGCCGTGTAAATGACACTGAAGAGTGGTCCTGAAACTATTTTGCTGAATTACACAGTAGTGCTCAGTAAGTTCTGAGATACTTTATAGAAAACAATGGAGTATATCTCTCTATGAAAATGCTTAAACAAAGTATAATTCAACAACAACTGAGGGCATTCTTTTTTTGTTTTATCTGGTTTTGTTTTACTCCCTGCTGTTACCGGTAATGTTGTTAAGATGCCAACACACAACAATTTCATCTGCCTATCAGGAAATCCAATGGATTATTGATGAGCTAATCTACATCTTTGTACTCCCATCTGAAACAAACTTGGACTGCTCATGCTCTTAAAACTGCAGAGAATCTCAATAAAACAGTCAACAACAGACAAAACTATGAGGTGCCGCTGCAGTGCCAAGGTCACACCACCTTGTGCCAAGAGAAGATTATTCTCATTGAACCACTTTGCTCTCATGTTTCAAGGAGGGTGTTAGTTGGGCTATACCAATACCATCAGCCAAGACTAGTGTGGTTTACTGTAAAGTTACGTCTCAGACCAAAACTATACAAAAACAGCACATTTGTAAACTGAAATAAAACAAATACAGGAGTATATGCAACTAAAATTAAACTAAAATTATACACCACACCACCGCACCACACAGCATGATGACTAACCAATGCAAATAAGTCACACAATTTTCAACTACGGTACAAATGGATGATTTTTGAAGCATTACCATTAACAATCTGAATCATTAATGTTCAACTTGTTTCATAAGCCATAAAATCTCTATACATAGATAACATACAATCTAATGTTATTTTATCTAAAAGAGAACAGTCATCACCATTATAGTGTCAAAGTGCCACAATCCTAACTTCTGCTGTTAAAGACACATGGCTCTATTTGTCACCATGACAACCTCCCTCCCATTTGTCCATGATTATGAGATTGAACTGAAGACATGTAATTGGAAGCAATCTTATTTTTTTTTCACTTTGTAGTGGGGCAAAACGTGTATGCAAACTTAGGGTGAGATCAGACTGTGGCTGAGAGATAACCCTGCGTCACCATCTCACCCTATCTTTCAAGAACGTCTATACACATATGGCTGGAAAAAAAACACAGATAACAGCTTTGACAGAACACATTTCGAGCTCCTTCTCCAGGAGCAAAGAGACAAGAAATAACACAAATCTTGCAACCTCTCAAAGTCTGTTCCAACTAAATAAGCTCCCCTCAGGTCACGTAACAGAAGAAAATATGTTTACCTGTCAAACTTACTCTCTACCTCCCCTCTGACACCCACAGCAGAACATTAGACAGCCTGCTATGCCTTTGACTGGCCATAACACACACAGCCAAACCCACGTTGCACACAGCAGCCTTGCGATATTCAGAGTGAACAATCTAGCACCAAACTGTGAACCACATCAGGCCTTTGCCTGTGGCATTCGTCACAGTCACGCACTGAGCAAATATTTTGAATAACTAGACATCTTACAGTGTGAGGGCTAAGATATCCAACGTGGTGAGGTCAAATACACATGCAAACACCAAGCAACAGATATTATATCTAAGCAATGATCGTCTGGGGGCACTTGCTATTTGCCCACTGTATACAGTGTATGATGGGAAGGGATCTGTTGGCTTGATTTGCTTTTAATTATGTAATTATTTAGGATCTGCGACCTGCCTTCTGCTTTTCATTTGTTAGCCATTGTTAAAATGATGTGTAAAAGCACCAAGATTCATTAGGTTCAGACAACATGTGCACTGCTGGGTGGGTGAGTGGGAGTAACCCAATCACCTAACACTGCCAGCTTTTTCCCCATTCACTCTTCAAACTAATAACTTTCCACTCATAAACTTGCCTCTATTATACTAAAGGCTACTGCTGTCCCACAGTTATGATTATGGCTAAAAACAGGGGACAGAAAGTTGGAGCAGATGCCAGCTCCGCCACAGGACAGGAGTAATAATAAAACTTTGTTTGTGTGGGTCAGACAAAAAAGGAGTTACTCAGTGCTTTACGGACAATAAAACACTACAAATAAAAGCCAAGAAGACAAACAATAAAAATTCAAAAAAATGAGAAAAAAAATCCAGACATCAAACAGGGGAATAAAACAAAAAACTGGCAAAAGAAAATGGGAAGTCAAAACAAATAGACCATCTTAAAGTGTTTCATGCATGTTTCACAAAACAGAAGGAACAACAAATAAAAACATGCAGATGTTAATTGCTATTCATGAATCCATACCAGAGCTCCTACAAGGACCTGATACAAACACAATGCAGAACAGGTGATCAAACAAGAAACAACAATAATTTTATCATTCAAAAAGAAAATACCAGGAGCATATTGAAGCAAAGGTTGTGTATAGGCTTTACTGTGTCATTGCCATCCACAGCCCTCTGTCTGGCCTTGTTCATTCATCAGTGGAGCTGCCCGGTGAAAAACTGCATGCGAGGGATTTCATGGGTAACTTTCACTGCTTGATCCAGCTGCAGGGGGAATAAGAGGCTTGAAGCATGGCTTAGCCCAGTGGTAATCACAGGGAAAGTCACTATGTCCTTGTACGAAGCAGCTCTTTAAAGCATTGCTTCAGTGGGATAGCTTATAGGCAGAACACATTAGGTGTGAGCACTATGTTTCAATAAGCTGGGATAAGAGGGAGAGAGTGTGAGATAATGACTGTTACACACTGTAATGTGTGTGGACTGAATCAATCTCTCTTTTTCTCTCTGTAAGTCATTGCTTAGCTTCATGGGACGCTATACACCACAGGTAATCATTGTCTTAAATGGTGCTGGCTAAATCCAAACGTAGTCAAATCCTCTTTGAGGCACGGCGGCAGGCTAAAGCTGGCAGACCTGTTTCTAAATCAGGTGAGGCTGGTGCTTTTTGACTCAGCCTTGGCCACGTGTATGCTGTGGTGGACATCAGTGGCGTGTGAGGCACTCAAACACAGGTGTGACAGTGTGTCCCACAGCACAGCTATAAGACACCTGTCAAACTAATTCTGTAAGGTGCTGGTCTAATTAAATTATTTATTTTATTATGACAGTACTTACACTGCTGGAACTTGAAAGACATATAAATAAGTATTGCCAGCTCCAACTCATTAAACATTTGCACATTAATATAACATACTAATGTGCAGTAGGTTATATGGCACCACAATAATGTGCAGAGGAGAGAATAAAGGAATACAGAGGCAACTGATGATTGCATGATCCATTTAAGACTAAACTGTAACTCTGTGTGTGTGCAAATTTCCAGTCTGTTTACACACACACAATCATGACCGTGTGTGTGACACACACATGCATGCACGTGTGTGTGTGTGTGTGTGTGTGTGTGTGTGTGTGTGTGCATCTGTGTGTGTTTTGATGTGCTGTAGTGAACAGTCCCAGGAGACATGGTCCAGATTAATGTACAGTAACAAGGACAAGACACCGACCTACTTAACAGATGTTAGCCTTTGTGCACATTATGCTCAACATCACATACCTTTTACACTAGTTCATCATTTCTCAAGGCTGCTTGACTGACAAGGCATATAGCCTAGTTAATCACTAAATTAATCATTAGCAGTTTTGGGCCATTACGAAAGGGGGGCAGGGGTGTATAGCAAGATTAAGGTCTGCTGTAAACTGGAGGACCAGGGTCCTGTGATTTTTTGCCTTGCTTTAGTGTCCTTGAGCAACACACTGAACCCCTACCAGCTCTGGATGCTGCAGTCTAACTCATTGTGCAGGGGTGCAAGCAAAAAGAGAATCACAAAAGTTTAACAAAATAAACATAATAAATGTTGAATAATTAAAAAGTGCTTTCGCAGTGAAACAGAGAAAAAAAACAAACCTGAATAAAAATATGGGCAACAGATAAAAATTCTGTAAAAACAACAACTTAAAAAGCAAGTCAATAAAAACAGTCTTGAAAAGTGTTGCTGTTTAAAAGAAAACACCAACTTTGCTACCATAATTTCCTCAAATCACGTCACAACAGTACAGGGACTGTTATGGCTAATGCCCTGTCACCTGTCTAAATGTAGCCTGACAACATGATCTCAGGCTGCATTTGGACTCGTATGGTGTTAAAATATATGAAATATAACTACGGGCCACACCTAGACAACAGTCATCATCAACAATCAGTAAAATCCTGAAATCAGTTCTATAAATGACAATAAAGGGAAGCAAATATTGGGGTAATGTAGTCTCTGTGTACAGCACCTGTTTGAACCCTAACAGCACAAAACCACAAAAAGCCACAGGTTACCCCATGGTTCATATCTACTTAACAACTCAATTTTTTTCTGTCCCTGGAGAACACCAGTTGACTTATAACTGACCAAATACATACTGAAAAGATGGCGGCCTGCTCATCTAACGTCATTGCTCGTTGTGCAATGCAAGTACAAAGTCCTACCATCAGCTTTTCTCTTGTCAGTTCAGAAATGCTGAAGGCGCACTGCACAGAGGAGCAGCAAATGAGCAAATGATGCAAATCCTGGCAAATTTGCACCTGCTCTGTTGTAGAGAGAGGTAAAAAGTGGAAGTGACAGAAACAGGCTGGGCATGTAAACGCCTCATGCCAAAGGGATCTTGATCACGTCAGACTTATGCCCAATGTTTGTGTCTGGTTTTCTCATGTTTGCATTATAATAAATGCTTCTGGACACAGTGCCTGTTCATGCTATGCGGACAACTCCATATCTATGAATGGAGGAAGGTCTTTAGGAAGCATCCATGTCCAGTCAAACAGTAGTTAAGGTTACATAAAGTCATGCCTGAGGCTGTACTGAAGCAATGAGCCTAGTCCTGAGTGGTTAAGTGGAGTAGTATCTGAGCTGACGTAACATAAGACTCTTAGTGTGGGCTATGTTCTGTATGGACCTGAATAGCTCAGGGGGAGCACAGCCCTGTCAGTCTTCACAGAAACAATGAAACCTCGTGCTGCATGATATGTGCTACCCTACTTGAATGGGTGCCCATGTGTTTGGTATTCTCCGATAACATGCAGTTAGCTCCAATCAATCATCATCTAATCATCTGGAATATTAAAGTACTTTGTTTAAGAAACACAAACATATATTTCAGTCAACTAACATTCAGAAGAGGGCATTTTAATCAATAATAAATATGAATATAGTTTATATTTTGGCATTAAGACTCGTCATGCAAAGTGCCATTTAAAGCGAGCAAGAAACAAGAGCAGGGAGAGATCAATGCAACTCCCCATGGGGACCCATGAAGAAACTGCCACAGGCGGGATGCTGAGACAGTGGTATGGGAGATGCACAGGCAGCAGAGAATGAGCAAGTGAGTCTCACAGTTTAAAGAGACAACATCGCTGCTGTTGGCAATACGATGACACATCAGCTGATCCAGAGTACAGCATCACATGAGTTGTCTGCCTGAGCTAGCTTGGCACCCTTCCACACGGGTATGCCAGTATTAGCTGAAATGTTAACATATCAACACTAGCCCTATATACTGTTGGTTTGCCTGTGGGTTTGTGTCAATGTTCAGAATGTTCTGTTTATTTATGCAAGAGTATCTGCGATCCAGTTAAAAGTGCTTAGTAATTTTAATGTTTTGCTCTAGGTGAGCTTGCCTGGTTTATTCACTGTTTGTATTGTTGCTCTAAAGGTAGGCTGAAGCTATGACAATGGGTCTGAAGGTGTGTGGGTGAAAATAATTGTTCTATGGATGCATACACTCAACTAATTCCAAATAAGGCCATAACCAGGATATGAGCTGGTGTCCTTAATATTATGTACATGTAAACATACTCCTGTCCGACTAACAAGCTTAACCACATGAGCCTACTGTAACAAAACATGCTAACAGTCCTGTAAACAATATTGTGCCAACAACATAACACAGACACCCAGTGCATTCATTCATTCAAACCTACTGTATGAGTCTGACCTGAATCTTGCCTTCACATTCTCAAAAGGAACATGACAGCTTATTAGGAAATTCACTTGTCTATCTTACAATACCAATTCATCCCAGTGCATTCAGTAGAGATTGTGACAGGTTGGAGTGAAGGGTAATGAAGATTGATTTGTGAAGGAATCATGCAAAAAGAACAAATCTTTTAATCAAGTCAGCTGATTTGATATGCCAGTGCAACCAAATCCAAAAGAAAGAGAAAAACAATGAACATCTAATGTTCTCTGCTGCATCCAATCACCAAACCTTTCACTTTTTTGTCTAGTAAATTGCTTTGGTGCAGACAGAGAGCACTCTTATTCTTGGTCATGTTGCTGAATAATCAATTGAACAGGACTGAATCAATACACAGCACGGATGCAGTTCGGTCAGTGAACCAAAGGACTCGACTCAAACCTGGAAATCGAGCTGGGCACTGAAGTGCTGATTCACTCACTTGACGAACAACTGAGTCAAACCACAGACTGTAAACAGTTCAACAAACCAACAGACTAATTTCAATCCTGTTTGCTCGATAATCAGTACTAAGATGTTGCTTCCTAGGAACCTTGCTTATGCCATTAGTAGACATCATTACAATCATTGGCTTAAAATGCCACACTTGTGCACTGTCCAACACTAGTATTTGATTTCGCAAACCAACTTTCTCACTTGGTCTGAACTAATCAGCAAGTAAAGTGAGTGAATGAGCTGACAGCCAGACAGTGGCACCTGATTTATTAGATGCAGTGAAGAACCGGTTCAGCTTGTTTACTAATGTTACTGTTACAACTAATTAGCCGTGGGAGAGGGGTGGGGGTCTTCTTTTTTTAATGAATCATTGATTCATTCATGGAGTCAACTCTGTGCTACTGGAGCATTGAGTTATGTATTGTAACACATCTTAGTAAAAATAAACACCAAAAAACAAGATCTCAGTTATGAGTGTAGCTGCATTTAAAACAACTATTTTTACAAACAATTTATTAATCCACAAGATGCAGTGATCTTGTGTATCATATGTCTGAATGAACATGTTGGTGTTGTAAAATGCTTAGATGACTCAGCCTCCCTCCTTGCCAGTTGAGCATCCAGAAGCATCAGTTCCTCTTCTGTATATTCAGGAAAATATATATGGGTCTCAATCAGTCACACATGGTTAGCGGCTAGCTCACCAACAGTTTAATTAACAAAGCCTCAGTCAGCTCGGTTTTGTTGATGGCAATGTTCAAACCTGACAAGCCTCAACTTGTGCTTGAATTCACGCTGCCAAGCTTGACTGTGCCAAGCATATGTCTAAATGATTATTAGTCAAAAACAGTTCCAAATACAGCCAAGTTTAAAAGAAAAACAATCATGATTTTAGGTTTTTAGTTTTATAAAGACACAATATGTATCGCTTCAGTAAATCAGCTCTGGGCATGGTGGATGGTGCATTTCCCTCACTTCACAGCAGCTCAACTAGTGGCATGCCCCTGCCACCACACACCTTGCTAACTCAGTTTTCATGTATCCTGTGACTTTGTGCTGGACACACAGGAATGAAACTGTGTCTGACTCAGGTGAGATATACAAAAAAACAAATTTCCCCACTAGCTGGTGTGTTCCTTTGAGTATTACTGAAAACTGCTCTCTCACAAACAAATAGCTGATCAGACACTCATGGAACAGCCAAGGTCCACTACACCCTGAAATTACTCGGTGACCTCGAGAAAGTTTAAATTACATTAAAAAACAAACACAACTCAGACCGGACTCAAACAATTGAGTTGAATACACTTTAAATTGTGCTTGAAAAAACATGAGCAGGTTTTGGCCAGATTTCACTCAAGGTATGTCCTTTTTTGGGGTTGTTTAGGTTCCAACCAACATAGGAAAACAAACAAATGACTGAACAAACAAAAAATAAACAAAAACATAAGAAAAACTAGATCAAATGTATGAACCAAATCCCTATCTCTCCTTTGTAGACGGTAAACTTTCATCCTGTCCCCTCCTTGAGCCCCAGCAACTAGTCTAACCTTATACCACCCCTGAAACTGCCTCATGTCTATATGGTTGACTCATGCTGATAAGGTGTCAGGACATCCATCTCTGGAATCCTAAGCACCGCTTTTGGCGTGGGATGAATGCTCCTTTGAAGCCAGAGGCGTCTGGTCCGATGCCATGGAAGAGTGTGCAAGTTTTCATTCCAGCCAAGTCACCACAGAAGCTGATTTAACCGATTTGTTTCCTCCACTCTGGTTGAAGGTGTGCTGACTATACAAAACGGTCACTGTAGTATTTGGCTGCAGTGAGTACCTGCATACTCCATTGAGGCATGGGACTGGCCACCTCTTAGAGGAGACATTATCTAGGATCAACAGAAGAGAAGTTGACTGCCTAATCTCAATTTCCAAAGAATCAGGGTTAGAAAATTTGACTTTATGCTGCTCTGGTTCCTGAAATGTTTCTTTTCATATCATGGTATAAACAGAGCCGAACTCCAACCAAAACCCTGTCAGAAGAAAAAACAAAGGATCACAAATGACTAGGATATGTTCAACTGACTGGTGCCGCGTCTAGGCCAACTCAGTACTGAAGGGAGGCAGAGACTATTTCATAGCTATATGTCCCTGACAGGAACATCTCGAGGGGTCTTGAGGGCAGTCTATCATATCCAGATGATGTCATGTTGAAAAATTTCGGGATGATAGCAGCTTAGAATAGACATGTTAACATGATACTCTTCAGTACACACTAGACTTTAATTTTTGAACTTGGCAAATCTTGCAACATTACATTATGTCAGTCTTGGCCAAAAGATTAAGCTGCCTTTGGTAGCAGGCTGTTGTCTTTGTGAAGTGTGGCTGGATGATTGGGATGGGACCTCATCTGAAAGACATAATGATGAGCGAAGAGAACCACATCATGATCCTTTTGAGTTTGTTTTTTTTCCCTTTCTTTGTCAATTTTCTCAAATTCTTTGTTCTGAATTGTTGTAAATAGTTCATGTGTTCAATTTGTAAAAACACCACCAAAAAGTAATCAGAATTGGATTCACTTGCAATGATTGTACTGAAGCTGAACAGACTCAAAATGTGTTTAGTACAACTTTTTCATCTTTTGTATCAGAGACAAGGTGATTCTGTACTTTTGTAGCCTTTGGAAGTATAGAAAAAGAGGTTGATGCTTATCATGCTGTTTAGATCGGCACATATTCTAATAACCTCTTATATGCACTTTCTCACAATGTCACTTTTTTAGGGGTCATCTAATGCGCTATAGCGTAGGGAGATGCTCCTTGCCACCTGCAGAAGTGGAACAAGTACATGTGTACACACACAAGTACACACACACAAACACACGCAGAGCTCTCCACATCAAATACACCTGCATTCATTCATCAACAATTACACAAGAGGTTTCACCTTTCTCCTCTTTCTTTCTGTCTCAGTTGCTGCCAAATGGTTGTGGAAATAGGGCTTCATAAGAGAGCAAAATAATACACTTTTTTCCCAAAGAGACAAGTAGAGTTGCTTGGATTATGTATTCAGTCTGGCTTAACGCATTCAGCTTAATATTGTAACATTTCACTAATGTAACAGAAATGAATTATATAGTTAAAAACACAAAACGTCAGATTCTATTAGGCTTTATGTGATGAAAAGTAATGGGTTGCACATAAAATGTAAATTTATTGTTTTAGAGCTACTAACTCACTTGTATTTTTTGGTGAAAAAGAGAGAAGACAAATCCAGGGTACAGATAACTGGGAAGAAAAACAGTTTTTGAGGTAATGTGGTTCCACATGATTCATCATTACTCCTTTGGAGACCTGATTATTTACTGGTAATTAAAATACTCAAAGATTTCTCAAATGTTTTGTGCACATTAAAACAGAATCTTGGGCCATGTAAGATCATTGGCTGATGACTTTGGCACACTAAAATATCAGTCAGGCCTTCACATGAAGAGAGCAACACCTGTCCCCTTTTGCCACACAAAAATCCAAACAAGACCAAATGAGGTACACGTAATGCCGTGCGAGAGCATCACATAGTATTGGTGCAGGAGGAAAACTGAGGGTTACATTTTACTCTTGTCTTCTGTCTGTTGCTGAAATAACCCCTGAACACTGATTGTTCACCTGTTTAACAAGTGATTTTTCAAGCTTTGGGCACACAACTGGGAGTCATTCCTGACTAAATGACGCTATACAGCACTATACTTTCTGGCTTATACGGTACAGGTACTGCGAGGATGTGCTAATAGCTGGGTCCAGCTTCCCTGGTGTCCATGGTAATAAATGGCCACACATCCTATTTATAACCACTAAGCTCCACACTGTGACAATGCTGTAAGCTGCCTTGCACTTACCGAGTTGGCCCCTAGCTCACCATACCAAAGAAAGAGAGAGAGAGAGAGAGAGAGAGAGTAGAGGGCTGGGAAGCATGGAGCAGACCAAGTGAGTCAGAAATCAGCGCTTTCAGTCCTGAAAATCTCAACGTTAATTAAACGTTCGAATAAAAAACATGCAAGTAACTACTTGAAGATTATGCAGTAGAAGCTAAAAAAGCGGTGAACACTTTTATTCTGAGTACTTTACAGCAGAATCATGAGTCCATACATTTTTAGAGTGACTTTTGTCATAAAACATTTAATCCTGGTCGAGTCAATGTCATGCTCTACCCACTGACCTATACAGGACAACCACTCATCGCAGGTGTAAGTCCAGCTTTCAACATGTTTGACTTCCAACAGGATCAGTTCTTAAAAGCTGAAGCAAAGTTCTTAGTTGATTAACGCTTCTCCATCATATCAAACACGAACAAGCATACAATGGATAGAAGCCCTAATATCTTTTGGCCAGAACTGAATTTGTTGGAGCAATATGATCTCAGGAGAATAAGAGAAAAATATAGCTAGCTCTAATCCAAGCTATGGAAAGTCATCAGTCAAAAGGACCACCATCACATGGCAATCACCTAAACAGATGCCCAACATGAAGAAAACTGTGGCGGAGAATGCACACTTAACCAAACAGCCAAACAAAGTCCCGCTGAGTCTGCACCAACACCCGGGTGATGGAAAAGGGCACCTAAACACGCTTTTAGTTAAAAGAAAGCCAACTCACCCCTCCGTCGAGAGCCTGCCCTCTGCTCCATGCTGGGGAGCGGGGCTGAAAAGGAGGGCTGGAGGGAGGGGGATCTTAGCAGCTGCCCTTGAAGAACTCCAGTAATTGGGGTCCAAATAGTGGAGACACTGCTACTGAGGTACAGAAGTCAAGGATGCTGCCCGCGCTGTACGTGTAATGTGAGGATCAGCTATTTCTGTGACTGTGTGTGTGTGTGTGTGTGAGTGTGTGTGTGTGTATGTGCGAGACAGTGGCCAGTGACGACGGTCTCAGCGGCATCAGCCATGCATCACAAAGCACCCTCACCCACCCACAGATCCACACGCACACACACACAAACACACCTCCCTCCCCTCGGCCTCTCTGAGCTTCTGATCCCTACGTGCACGTACACGTAAACACACACAAACACAGAAAGGGGAGGAGCACAAATAGTAAGGGAAGCAGAAAGCGGTTATAAAATACAGTGAGACAGCTGTAGGGAAGGGAGGCAATAGAGGGAAGGTAAAGGTAAAGATGGATATACCGATGACCAAAACAAGAGTACAAAACAAATGATAGCAGCAAGGTAGCAGAGTAAAAAAAAAATAATAATAAAGTAGAGAAAAGGTGAGTGCAGGCAGAAAGAAGGAAGAGGTGTGAGCATGCTGCCCTTGGTCAAAAATCGACCACTGCTTTAAGCTGAGGAAAAAAAAATCTATAAACATATTCATCTGATCGGGTCCATTTAATTTACAAAGGGGTGTGCACCATTAATACTGTTTTCATGCAATGCTTTAAATTAAGCATAGTTCAGATATTCTTCCATAACTTTTTTTTTTTTTTTTTTTTTTAATTTCTGTTCCCCACATCCCCACTTTAAATAAATCATACCTACACTACCCTTCATCCAGCATACAGTATTTTGGATCAATAACCATTTATCAGTTTCAGGAAGGCCGCGGGTGCTGCCTGATTGAGCAGCTTCATTCATTGTTTGACCTCCTGACCGACCTCCAGGGAGAGGGTGGTCAAATCAATCAGCAAAGTACAATACACATGTGAGACAAAATGCCTAAGAGCTATGCTGCATTTTAAAGGGATGGCTGAATGGAACCATGCAAATGCAAATCGTAATCTTTCCAATACTCTGGTCAGTGGTATTTTATTGTTTACCTTTTACTCACAAAGTCAGCTCTTAAATACTGTGAGAATGTCAAAAATAAAAACATTGTGATTTTGCACCATACTGTCCAGCTTTACTATTACTGCAGGTGCAATGCAAGGTCGTTGAGCACTCCTCCAGTGATGATGTTTTCTTAGTAAAACCAATAGCAGGAAAATGGGTTGGTAAGATGTCCAACTCTGACCATCTACTGCAATAGTGTGTGCACTTGAGGCAAACAAGAAAATGAGAGAATACGTAAAAGCTTAAGGGGAAAGAAGACAGAATGATTGAGAGATAGGTATCTGGTGACCTTTCCTTGATTGATGGTTCATTTAGACAATGGATGGCCTTCTCTTCTTACTATTATGAACTTCATCTCCTTCTTTCCTTTTCTCGTTCCTCCCTGTTCTTTCAACAGCTGTGGGGATCACAAATGGACCCTTTCAAAACGAGGCATATTTCTTGAATCACACATGGTCCACATATGAACGGCAAAATGCTTTCACATGCTTTCACCTTAGTGTCCATGTCACAGTCATGTTATGCTGTCTCTCGCTCACTGTTGTAGAAGTAAACTAAAAAACACAACATTAAAAAAAAATCTGTGATTCTACATGCAGGTCTCAGCCACACCTTAGCAGGGTAGGGAGAGCACCATCCTGAATCCTGTATCCAGATATTCTGTCTATATCATGCATCACTAATCACAGCTGGACATGGAGACAGACATCTACTGTATGGCTCTGATTAGAGCTAGAAGGAGCCAAAGCGATGAAGCCCTAGCCCTAGCCCCTGCCCCAGCATTTGGATCCAGGTTTTAGTGAACCTAATACCCTGCCGTCCGGTGCTACCTTCGTCTTGGCTGCTCATTAATCTGCCTGTCTAAGAGCATGTGAAGTGGGCTGTAATCACTTAACCAGATTTTGATAATCCTGACCTTTTTATAAAACACAGAAGCCACCTCTAGGCTCCAGGGTTGAAGAGGGCACAGCTCTGAAGCTAGAGACAAACTGCAGCTTCAACCTCTGCTGCAGTCTTCTGGCTACTGGCTGCTTATCATTCAGGTGACAGGGGCCTTCACTAGAGGGAGCAATAATGGTTATTACTGGTCACTCAGGGGGGAATGCCAAAACCGTGGCCCTAGCACCATCTGTGTAGAAAGAGTTATGACTGTGGGAAAAAAGTCTCTCTGCGGTACCCAGTGCTCCCTGGTAGAATGTCTAATAAACTAAGTTATACAAGGCAAGAAATAAAATTCTGGTAGGTTTTTGTTTTAGTTGATATTGCGTGACAACAAAATTTAGGTCCAGTTCCAGGAAGCAAAAACTTAATCACTTGGGGCTTAAAAAACAGGTTTTTCATGATAACACAACAAATTCTTACAAGAAATCTTTACAAAACTAAATGAAACAACCTCTATATGATTCAACAAATTGTGCAGTGTATACATCCAGGTTTAAACAAGCCAAAGTGAGGACGAACTGAACATTTGCTGCTAGCATCATTAACTTGACAGATGTGTCAAAGCAGAGCTTAAACAGGGGCTATCAAACCACATAGTAAGAAGGATTTAGTGGTATCAAGCTCCACTTGGTATGATGTCAGATGGGTTCGGTTGTAGCTATTTTGTGTGTGTGTGTGTGTGTGTGTCTGTGTGTGTATGTGTGTGTGTGTGTGTGTGTGTGTGTCTGTGTATAGTACTTAGTGATGTACTAAGCCTTTAAACCCTTCAGGTAAACAACACTGTCCGTTATGCAATACAGAGCACTGGGTGGGAGAGGACCGACAGAGGGAGGAGAGTATTGAGGGCGTATAGGAGTGCGCATGTGGGACTGAGGGTGTGTTGGGTGAGCGATGTTAAAAGGTCCTGTTTTATTGGGTGGAGACTTGGGAGAAACCACAAACTTTCCTGGTCAGAAAGATTTTAGTATGTTCAGTGGGAGACGATCCAGACCAAGAGCAGTAATGAAGAGTTGATTGGAGTTAAAACCAAACTACCTGTAAAAAAAACAAAACAAAAAAACAAACAAACAAAAAAACAAGAATAGATTTTTGATGAAATAACCTTAAACTACTCCAACAAAATTGAATCCGAATGCCTAAAAATAGTTTTGATCAAATGTAAGTACAAAGAAAGGACCCTTTTAGGAGAGCGTGGGAAAGTGTGAGGAGTGCTGTAAGTGTGTGGGAGTGTGTCAGAGAGAGGAAGACAGAGTATTAGAGAGAGAGAGAGGTTAGCCAGCAATAGGCAAATCAATGTTACTTATTACCTCTTACACCTGAACTCTCACAACAATATGCAAACACACACACAGAGCACCATGGCAGAAGCATTTAAAAAAAAAAAGAAACATCATGTTCATCATCCACCTGTCAAAAAGCAGAAACACCACAACTAGGCGTCAATACTGATCGACATTTTGCTGTACAAAAGAATGGATCAACAATTGAAAATAACGTTTGTAGGAAGTTGTCCCATGAAAACTAAAAGGCGTCTCACAATCTGTTCAATCGGTCCAATACATGCTTTCAGTTTTGCTTTGCTGTATTTGCAAATTATGTTTTCATGGCTGATTTTCATCTTAAATTTGTATAGCCAGTTAATATAAAAGATGTATTAAGAGTGAAGATTAGATGCAAATCTATCTGTTATAATCTTACATATTTAGGGCTGAACAGTACTAGGCAAAAGGAATGGAGTCCCACACAGATGTATATTTTCACAGTATTGTACTGTTGCTAAAAACATTTTAAAGGCTAAAAATTAATCATAAGAAGTGAACATGGACTGAACAGAAACCTGTGTGAATATATGGGTTTATATCCTAGAGTCATGTGTTTTCCTGATATGTAATTTATACTGGATGAACCAAATACCATCAAAAACAAATCGTGTGACACAATGGTTGGTAATTTCTCCCACATATTCCAATGACACACACAAAATCTTGATATGAATCATGGTCATGTGAAACCAATAGAAAGAAATCATCTGACTCTTAGAGGGCAAAAGCTGTGTTGTATGTGACCAAATTGTGCTGGTTTCCCAAACTAGCCAAATTTCCATTAATGTAAACAAAACAATGATCTACTTCCATTATCTGTGTAGAAAATAGAAAGACAAAAAAAGACACACACCCTTACACAAGGTTGAGGACAAAAGAACATCTGCACTTCACCAGATGGTGTCACTATCTCACATGTTTGAACCAAACAGCTATAAGCATATACCATCTACTATACAACCACATATATAAACATACACACTTCCCCAAATATACTATCACAATACGTCCAGCAGCCCACCTCCAAAAACTTACCAAGTTCCCTTCCCAACTTGCACAGCCAAGGCAATCAACAAGGATATGAACCAACAAGGTGTTGGCTCATATCTGAACTATATTGTTGGGTTGTTTCAGGTCAACAGCAGTTCATTTTTAATATAAGGGATGGAGGGGAGTGTTCAGTCAATCCATTACTAAGGGCAACAAAATACCTTCTGAACCTTTTTATCCACACTCTAATCCCCTTTTATCAGCTTTTAAATGGACCTGGATCATGTCATGTTTTCAATACTACTTTTGATCTTTTGTTTTTGACTTGTTCATGCAAGGTACCTGAAGTTTACCGCATACCATACAGTGAGAGATAGAAAGTTACCAGGATAATACATCACTGACAATTTAGTAGGCCTATACTTTTCTGTGTCATTATCTGCATTGCTATATGTGGTAAAAGCCACGCATTTCGCACCGCCTTCAAATTAAAACAAAACCCAAATGTTATTTAGAAGTATATGTATAAATGTACTGTAGGTCTGTTAATCGCACAAAAGCCAAACGAGTCTCAGGAGTGAAAAACTGTGTGACAAGACCAAAGCTCTCCTAGGACACGGTCATTAATAATCCTGTATATCAAGGGAGAACTAGTGCACAGAAAACCAAATGGAACAGCTGCATACTCTGGAGTAGCTCTCCTCTGTTATCTCAACTTTACTATTTAAGATGCAATGCTGATAAAGCTAGCATTACACTTCACTATGATTTGGTCCAGTAGCCCCAATTGCATAAAAAGCCACAATTAATGATGCCTACAACTCATAAGGATTTTTCCACCTCACAGGACAAACACATGGTCAATGAACAGCCACCAGCCACCGGACAAAGAAGTGCTTTCTCCCAGAGACACCAGCACATCCACCAATCTTGTTGCCACCAACCAATTCTGTCAGCTAACTGTCAGCTTACATCTCTTCAGGATTCCTATTTGTGGTGTGAATGCAAAACATAAAAAAGCATTTGAAGGTATGTACTTATTGGGGGAGTTGGGGTAGTTCCTCTCAGGAGTCTACCCGACTATTTGGTCCGAGAGCACCTAATGGCTCAATGGTTTCCTCTCTTCCTCTGGAGGAAATACGTTACAATAAAACAGGATCTATTAAAAGGTTCATTAAAATCTGGGCTGCCTACGTGCTTGAAATGAAGAGGTGGACAGAAGCAATACCCCACAACCATACTAATGACTGCAGGGGTGGGTGTTTGCCCACATTGAGCTTGAACCTACATCCTTTGGCTAAATGACTGACTTTCCTGTCACTTTACTACCCAACAGCCACATGGATTCATTTAGGTCCCACCACCCTATTTTTTACCTCATGGCTCTGTTTTGAATGCTGGCAGGGATATCTACAATACATCTTGGTGTATAAGGCATAAGAGAGAGCTACTTGACATAGTTACTGTCTATTCCAGTGATGGAGCTGTTAAACAATTAGCAAAGACACAAACTTAATTTAGTGGTTTCCTACCCAGACATTGACAATATATCCACTTCCATTAGACAGAAGTCATTCTGAACTAAAAGCTATTGGCTTGCAGTACTTGATGCCACCAATTTGATGTCAAAACCTCAACTGTGTTTGTGTGTGTGTGTGTGTGTGTGTGTGTGTGTGTGTGTGTGTGTGTGTGTGTGTGTGTGTGTGTGTGTGTGCATGTGATGATGGAAACTGATCATCAATGCCTTTGAGCCGACACTATTAGTCCTGGAGAGTGCAACTGTTAATAGCTAATGGTAGAAGCTGTGGCCAAGGGTATGGTCAAAAAAAGAGCCTGGTCCTAACCAGACTTTTACCAAAGAGCTGCTTTAATGTTTAAACATTAAAGCAGAAGGTAAACAGTTTGCTATCAAGTTGTTTACTATCAATAAGTCCTAAGACTTATGAACTCATGCTGCTCCTTGCTGCCAAGAGAAGTTTAACTTGTTAGGCTTGTCAGATTAGGCAAAGGATGAGGAAATTTCATACAAGACATAATGCAATGTGGACACCCATGTGCGTGTGTGTGTGTGTGTGTGTATACTTTCCATGAACCTAATCTATAGGAAAGACATGTGACCCCAAAGTGACTCAGACAGAAACTACAGCTGACAGAGGAAGAAAGAAATGGAAATGGAAATGGAAAAATAGCTAGAGAAAGCCAGAAGAATGTTTTGCGTGTGCGTGTGTGTGTGTGTGTGTGTCTGTGTTAAGGGGGTGAGGGCTTATCAGACACACCATATTGAGACTTGCACACAGGGAACAGGGGTTGCTTGGGATGGGGATCACTGGACAGGAAATGGGAAGTAGTTGTCAGAGGAGGCAGGCCGGTCTGTCTAAATCATCCAATCACAGAGAGTCACAATTTCCATTTGGCTCCTTTTCTTTTCTACTCTACACTCTCTTTCCATCTATTAATCTATCCATTAATCTACAATATCATCTCTGACAAAGCTGGTACATTTGTGAGGGTACCTCTCCCACAGCTAAGGGGAGCTAAGAGTTTAGTGTCTGTATGTCTGGATGAAAGCTCTGCAGTATATTTACATCGACTCAAGCTACACTGAAGGAGTGTTTTGTACCTTGTTTTGTTCAACTGAATAAGGCCAATGAAGAATGTCATTGAGAAGTCTCGATGCCATTTAGTTCACCTTTTCAAATTTGTCATGGAAATGTGCTCCAGCCTTTGGCTAGACTCAATATATGTAGGCTAGATTTAGGTTTAATAAATCCATGAGGCTTAATGGGAGAGGCGGGGAGAAAAACAGAGACAGACTATTCATGAGGTTTCCATGACTAGTCTTCTGTTCCATTTCCTGCAGTGGACAAATGTAAGGAATGCATATGTGACTTCCCTCATCTTCCTGTTTCCCTTCTTCCATACCTCTCTTCCAAATTTCTCCGTCCCTACGCTCTCATAACAGAATTGTGCTATACATGTAGATTACTGTGTATCAGGTTACTCTGCCAAACCATTTCCTCTGGGACATTAAATCATATTCAATAGCAGCCCCCTCCCGTCTTTGTTCACTCTCTACATTCCCAAAGTGCCTCTCCCTCCCCTCCCTCCCTTCATTTCCCTTCTCTCCATCCATTCCTCCCTCAGTTGAAAACACTCAATAACACATTACATCACTGAGATAAGGGACAGTAAGTGCACTTTGACGATCCCTATGCTAGAACTCCTATAATGCATGAGTGTGCCTGCGTGTGTGAGAGTATTGTTTTTGTGTGGATGAGTATGTGCACTTTCAATGAAATCCATTTAGTAGGTATTTTTAGGGCAACTGCCTACTAACCTATAATTTTAATCAGTTTAGCTTTGGAGACTCTGTAAGACTCTGGCAATCTCGAGTACAGGCAGGAGATTAGGATACCAATTTCCACAGAATTATTTCAATTTACAATTTATTTAGTATGCTGGCACTTCTATGACCCACCTTTAGGTCCCTGTATAGACGCTGAATGGCAGTGTCCTACAGTGTTGCGGATGGAGCAAGCTGAGACCAGAAACGTGGCCAAGACAAACACACTGCTGAGAGTTAAGCAACACTGCTGGTTCAGGCTGGACACACACTGCAATCTAAATAACCTAACCCAGAGTTTCCTAACCCCTCCTTTGTCAGGCACTTCTGTGCTAACCCCTGAGGAAAACCTGTGCCCCACAACATTTGCTCTCAGGCTTATAAATCAATGAAACAGGAATTTAATATAGTTTTTCCTCTACTATTCAACAAAATTGCACGGCTAGAGGTGGCTACTACTCCTTTCAAGACTATTACAGCAACATATAAAGTTAAAGAATGCATTCAAAAATTGATTTAGGTTGTCTTATCCAATTTTTGAACTCAGGAACGTAACAACAACAACAACAAAATAAAATCTGGCACACAAACTTCAAACAAAAATGCCCAGTGTGCATGCAGTGATAATACACAAACAATTTCACACCATCACTTGGTTGACACAAAAATAAGATGTTTTATTCTAGCCATAATACCAGACTGTGCATTTATACATCTGTTCATGTGTGACAACTACAGCTGGTACTATCTGGTGCTCACAGGGTTAAACACAAGAGGAAAACAGGGAAGGGAGAGAGAGAGAGAGAGACAGAAACACAGAGAGACTGGCAGTCAGACAGACAGCAGTATAGGTTTAAACAGAACCAGACCTGTCTGGGAAGAAAACAGGAAACACATGCCTAGGACAGAGAGAACGCCGCTCCAGGCACTCAGCACCATCACCTGTTTTTAAAGTTTCTTGCCTAAATAAGTTAAAACAAGGCCTTATCTTATAGCAAGAGGGAAAATATTGAGGAACATCTTGCATGTTAGCTTGGTAAACAAGCTATTTCTTTGTTAGTGGGTCATCGCCAATGTCATCACGTGGTGCTTCTGAATGCATAAGCCCTAAATCATGCCCATCTGCATTATGAACAGGGCATGGCCTTGTGTGGTTCAGTGGGCTCAGCAAGCCACCAAAATGGCAAGAGACAGGGGTTCTAAAAATACATAGGATCCTTTTTGATTTAAATGTAATTAAATCATGACTGAGAGAATAAGGAGCAAGACTCAATGAAGAAGGGATTTCTAAGATTTAAGGTTTTTAAGACATAGTAGATTATAGGACCGGTCATCATTACTTGCACTGCAGGCAAAATCTAGATTTAGTGACCACTTTCAGCCCAATTACAGAACAAAACACAGCACATACTGCACCTACACTGGCAGTATCAGACCTGTGCAAAAAACACGGAATAGGGTTTAGAATAGTTCAACTAGAAGAAGTCCACTATACACTTTACACTATACACCAAAGTGTCCCAAAGGAGGAAATTTAATTTGCAAAGGACAATCCCAGCTCTCTCGCTTTTCTTTTATTAACAGTGTAACTACACTCATAGACAGAAGTGGTGGAAAAACACAAAACAAAAAACAAGAACATATTTCAACACACATGTCCAACACACATTACGAGGTTGAACGCTTGTAAATTCCTCACCATGTATTTTTAGATCATCACTAAACCAATTTAAACATCTATGTTGTGTTCTGTGGGCCTGTGTTGTAGTTTGCAGGTTCGAGACATACACATTTCCACGGACAGAGTGCACACTTAAGAATTAGTAAATTTATGTTCAGAGGCAGTAAAAGAGATTGGCACTATGGCAGCATTGCTGGCAAGTCAACTCTTCCCTACCAGAACCTGATGTGCAGTGAACTTTCAAAATATCCCAAAATACCTCTTCTCAATTCAGCGTAGAATTCTGTTTTGTATTAACTCGATTCCAAAGTGGAAAAAAGGACAAGCATACCACAAACAGTTTTATTACATGTCAACACCCAACCAATTGACGTTTTTTGTTTTAAAGCTCCAGTGGCTTGCATTTAGGTTGTAAGTCGGGGTAAGTGCAGGCCACAGCTAATAAATCCCCTTAGGGTTGTAGGCAGTCATTCTGATCTGTTTAAATTTGGTAAGTTTAGCTTTGGTTTTGGCATGCCTGGGAAGTCTGTAGCTTAGACTAAGACTAAGCCTAAAAGACTAATCTTAATCTACGTGCATTAACAAACTATTTCAACAACTTTATAAGAGTGAGAGACACAAAACACATCCAAAGGGAGGTGGTTTAAAATCATCTGCTCTGCTCTCAACGATTACACACAGAGTCAGTCTTCTATGGCAACACAGCATGCCACTTGGGGTGGAAACATTTACACAGCATCTACCTGTAACACCTACACTATGCTTTACTTCTTAAAAGAGAACAAAATGAGAGTGGGGAATGGGAATAGAAAAAGAAAGAGAATATGATAAAGGAAAAAACAAAGGGAAAGAAGATCTGATGCAGAGCAGGGAGATTCTGATTGTTGTGAACTGATTTACTGAGTGACTGCAAGGAGGGTGGGGTCTCCCCTCCCCCCACAGAGCCAACGGGAAGCCAGCCAGTGAGGTGATCAATAATGTTGACTGCTATCTGACTGCCTCCTCCCTGTTCAACAAACTCAGCCAACAGCACTTATGCTATCCAGCAGCCTCCTCAGTGTATAACACAAAAGCACAACGCCCCCACTGCCCTGCTCGCTGTCATCACTTGACCAGTTCATTGTGTATTTCTCTTCTAAGAGCCCGTCCTGTCAGATGGGTCAGGCAAAAACATACTAAAAGGCAATGTGAAGAGTGTTGAGTGCAATTCTTAGTGTAACCAGTCTTCTGGCATGATTGATGGCATGATGTTTGAATTTGCTGTGAAATCCCAGTTATACTGTGTCTACTAACACAGCAGTTTTTCACATCAATTCCAAACTGACAATCAACACTCAAGAGCGACTTATGTCAAGTAGGAACTGTTCCAGATTTGTAGAACAAGTAACAGTTATTGTCATCTATTAAAAATACAGCATTTATTAAAGATTTTTAATTCAACAGGGCTTATAAACTCTAACTTTAGCTCATCCAAAACACTGTAATCAGTCACTCAACAAATTTATCTATATGCTCTGCTGGGGCTTTTGGAGCCCTTGGTTGCCTGTTGGTAACCAAGTCACAGACATTATGCTTACCATCCACATAACAGACTTTGGCTTCCATGCAAACAAAACAAGACCGATGCGTGTGGTCCTGATGATTCTGCAAGCCAAGTCCCATGCCACACAACTTTGTGGTCTCAAATCAAGTTTGTGACCTCCCTTCTGTCTTCCCTGTCACTCTCCACTGTATGCTATAATAAAGCAGCAATGCTATTAAAAAAAGAGACATATGGTTGCACGCGCACAAACATGCACAGGGGAAACCAAAGCACGCCGCAGGAGGATTTCTTGCATAACCATCATAATAAGAAGCCATTCTCTCTCCCACAGTCTGTAAAATTTTACCCAGCGTGCAGCAGTAATTGCAGCTCAACAGCAGAAATTAAATGCTGGGACCTGATTCGCTCACAGCTGTGTGGAGCGCTGTAAAAACGGCAACTACACTAACAATAGGTTGGCAGGAGATGGAGTGTTAGAAAGAAGTTTGTTAAAGATGCACTCCACCACCTCTCCATGGTAAGTGGAAATCTCTTAACTACATTTTCGCCTCTCAAATACAGCAGGCCTGCTCTGGCTGTACACCGGCTTGAAGCTTTACAGTAAAAACTTTTTTAGACCTCCAGTGACAAAAATAGGTATATAAACTGAATGAGTGCAATGAGTGCAAGTCTCTTAGGATCAACTCAACAACAAGTCTTGGTTTTCTAACGCCTGACAGGAGGAGACTGGACTGTCCAAGACCACAGAACCATCAACATACTTAACTTTAACCTGGGCAATACCCCTGTTAAACAGCCATTAGCATGGCAACTATCACATTTGTCAACACCACCTCCCATGTCCCATTAACGCTTATGCATCGCTTATGTCTTTTGTATGTAATGGTTAAGGTGCAAAAATGTGTCATGTCCAAGTCCAGGTATTGTGCCCCCCTTAACCCCTGCAGTTCTTTACTGAGTCTTTTGAGCTTGAGTCATGATGGAAGTAGCATGACAGTGGTAATCAACACAGACAGCTGTTAACAGATTGGAAAGATATGGATTTCCTAATTAGAGTGTATGTGCTGCTCCTATGTTTGTTACTGCAAGACTCAATTCGTTTGGGAAGCCTCTACAATATATGGAAACAATGGACATGGAGAGTGAATAGAACAGAACAGATTAGAATAGAATAGAAATAACAGAGTAGAAAAGAATACAAATATACAGTGAAAACTGAAAAAAATAAAATGTTGAGTCAGAGGGAGGGCAGGCACAAAAGGAAACAATGACATCAATAAGAAATAAAGTGGTGGCTGTGTGGTGTACACAGATAAAACAAAGTGAAATAGGGAAGAGACAAAAGACAAAGGAAGAAAAGCCTAAAATAGACAAAACCATGTCAAACTGCCTGCGTGTGAGGGAAACCCTCATCTCACGCAAGTTATGCTGGAAAACCAACTATCCACCATCCCCTCCATGCATTATCCTCCCACACACAACCCACAAATAGACAAAAAAAAAAATCTCTTACAAATATAGGCAAAAGCAACCCAATGCAAGAATGCCAAATTATCAGCTTGTCTTGGATGCTGTTGGCAAACTCTGAAACTTTCCACAGCCAACTCTCCATCTCTTCTCCTGATAGAAAAATGTCTAAAACTGTAAAAGTTGGGTGCGACTCTAGAACGATCTAGTCTTTCTGGCCGACTTGCTGAGGAACAGAAACAGTAAAAATTGCACAAGTACAACAATGTTGAGTTTAAAATAGTCTGATTAGTCTCATTTGCACTTAACCTCCACCCACCCAAAGGCATAAAAAAATAAATAATACCCTTAATTCTTACCTGGGGCGCCCTCATCTTCCTCTCTCAGCACATTGTTATCATCCACATCCTCCTCTTCCTCATTGCTCTCTTTTGTCTTTCTCCTGTTGTCCTTCACTGGGACCACCGTGAAGTTGGTGGGCATTTTCACACCATGTGCTTCCTCTCAATCCCTCCTGTGTGCCTCACTCTTATCTCTCTTTCAGCTCACTCGCTTTCTCTCTCTCTCTCTCTCTCTCTCTGTCTCTGTCTGTGAATGTCTTCTCTGTTCTTTTGCTCCCTTGTTCCTCTTTCTCTCTCCACTGCTTGTTCCTCTTACCTTCTTTCTCCGTTACTTGTCCCTTTTCTGTGACTTAATAATCTGTTGAAGTTTTGGCTCTTGAGCTGTCGTTGTGTCTAACTTCTCAAATTTTGCCCCTATCTCTGAGAGACCGCTGTATACCCATGTGACAACCTCCCCCTCCCTCCAACTTTCCAAATAAGGAAGAACAGGACTGCCCCGCCCAAAAGGGGCAGCACACATACACACACATACAACTGCAGAAACCATAATGTGTATGTTGGTTAGCCTGAGTGTATGTGTGTGTGTGACTGCATGTATGTTCTCTATGTGTCTGAGGGCAGTTTTCTCTCTAGAACTCTCTCTCTCACACACACACACTCCTCGACAAAGAGCCAGCACTGTCAGGCTTTGCTCACACAGAGGAGGAAGTCAACAGCTGCTCCACTAAGGAGGAGGGTTTCTCACACACACAAACACACACACACACACACACACACACTTCCTATCGACTGTTATTTGAACCCATGTGCACTCTCTGAGGCAGGAAAGGCTGATTTACAGACATATGTGCTGGTCTTCCAAACACACACCATATAAAGGGTTAACCCACACACACACACACATACACACATCTAAAACAACTTGCACTTGTACATCTCTGTATCAGCGTATGCTCCAGCACCAACTTATCGAAGAGAGGGGGAAGGGAGAGCGAGGGTAAGATACTGTGGACAGTAATGTTAGTCAATAAAAGTGTCAAATTCACACTCTTATCTCTGCAGAGCAACCTAGGAAACCAGAGGCAGTGTTGGCAACACAAACTGGGAAAGATGCTCTATGTAGCACCTGAGGATCAGGAGATTGTTACTAGAGGTGTGAGAAATGTGAGAGAATTTATATACTGGCTGCAGCACTGAGCAACATTCATAAGTGACTCAAATGTCACTAAATCTGTCTAGTCAATCAAATAACCACAAGAAACAATAAAGGCAGTGTTACATCATATTTCATGTATACTAGTCATCTAGTTATCACTATTGAGTAGCAGCAACTACCACGCAACTACTATGGATGTTAAATTTCACTGCTGCTTTTTGCTAACCTACAATCATTATGCACGTATTTGAGCAGGAGTTGTTTCCAGGGTGCATTGGAACTAGTGCAAATCCAAGTGACCATCACACCCCTGTGAGGGAAAATGCAACAGGAAAAGCTGGTGGATGACAAAGCCATAGCCTACACATTAGCAGCTGTGGAAGCAGATAACAAATTCTTTCATAACACTGCAGTCCTACATCCCCATTCGGCCTCTGGAACATCTCAGCTCCACCCAGAACAAATCACCCACCACCCCTCCCCTTAAGATCCACAACATGACGACATCTGCATACAAGATCAATACAATAATACGACAGAGGGGTGGGGGCTGCAGAGAAAGGGGAAGGAAGGAGGTGGAGGGGAAAGTAAGACAGAATGAAAAAGAAAGCGAGAGACAGGCGGTAAGAGAGTTTGAGTAACTTACAGGAAACACTCCCTCTCTGGAGCACTCTAACTCATGTGTAGCAGGAGTTCGTTTCATGAGAAGACTGAGCCGGCCTAACAGTAATCCAAGCTGGCACACTATGCAGTAGTTAAGAGGGAGTTCCTTACTGGGATGCATTTGTATTCACTGTTCGGTGTCACAGGCCTTGGCTAGGAAACATTTCAGATGGAGCATACCCCCCTTGATGGCCTCCCTTAAACATCTAAGCCAGACTTCTGCGGACATAAAGGTACTCGAACAGTTAGACAGTTGGAAAGGTTGGGTCTATGGAAGTAAATTAAACACCAGACAAAACAAAAGGGAAGTTCACTACTTTTAAGAGTTCAACTGTTCCCATGGATAATAATCTGAAAGAAAATAAAGCTCGTGTAAAAAGATAATGCTGCTAATTTATCATGCCATAATAGAGAGCATTATCAAGTATGGCATTGTTGCTTGGTTTGGCACTCTGATATTCAAGTTAAACATCACCCAGCAGTTTTGTCATTAGACTGTGTCAACAAACAGCTTCAGATCCCTCTCAGATCCTCCATTTGGAGTATCAACAACTCTCATATGCAGCATCAGGCTCCTCAGTTCAGTGTGAATCAATACAGACATTCAGTTGTCCCAGCATCACTCAAGGCTCTTGATGCGTGAGTGCTAAGTGAGTGCCCTAGGGCTCTGCCAAAAACACAAGGATAATTGCTATAGTATTGCCACTATGTATAGACTATGAAAAGATGACATATAGCAGAGTACTGCATGTTTACAAAAGTCATATAAATATTTTCAGCTACTAACATTTAATTTGAGTATCTTCCTTTTGTGAGATTTTATACTTTATACAGTCAACATTTTATACTACACTTTATATTTTATAGTTACATTTTACATTACAGAATAATTGCTTGAATGCAAAACATGCGATAAGCTCATAAAATGTGATACAATTTTAGCATTTAAACCACCCAGCAGTATATGGAGCACAGAGCTGACCCACATCATCAAAAAAATAAAAAAAATACCACTCTGTAGTTAATGTGAGTACTTTCACATTAAGTACATTTTGCTACTACTTCAATACTTTTGTTTCAGTGAAATTTTGAATCCAGTATTTTTACTTTTGATGGAGTATTTTTCCATTATGGTATTGCTACTTGTGCTTAAAGCATATTATAACTTCACCACTGAGACTATGCTCTGTATGTCAAAGATTAGGTGTCAACTGTGTCTAAGTGTTATGTACAGCGAACTTTATAGGTGGGGCAATAGTGTATTGATTCACATAGATCTATCACCCCCCAAATTGATTGTATGTCTCCTACACCCTACAAACCACAGAGACGTGTCAAAAGGAAAAAATAGCAGGCTTTATGTAGGAAGTAAACAGGTTTAATTAACTCAGGGAATGTTGCTCTACAGCATGCAGCAGTGTGGTGTATAAAGTATAAAGTACATGTAGCAACACAGTAATGTGAGAAGTCCTCTCAGAGCACAGTTAATGAAAGCAATACAAGATATAAAATGATTCAAAACCAACTGCCATGCAAAGCCTCTTCTGCTCAAAGACGCATTTTTCCCAGGAGACTGATCTGGCTCATGTTCACTGTGTTTTACTGAGGATTCAAGAGGCCTCCTGTGAGGGAATCCAACTCACTAAGCCGAATTCTTTATTAAATACGGCAAGGGTATGTACATCCTTGGCTGTGTCTGCACTGGGATCAGGAATCTAAAAAATTAACAGTTGATTTAGTATCCATCACGTCTACCAAAAAAGGATCATACCAGTGATTTTGAAAGTTTGGCCCATTTACTACAATTGATCCACATTTGAGACTGCAACAAACCATTTTGCAAATCAAGCAGAAGTACTAAAGATTGCACAACATATAATCAAAACATGATAATGCACTGTGCAAAGCAAATGTTTGCCAAGGTACTATTTTATGCAGGAGAGACCAGGTCACTCTGCCCAATGTCAAGTCATCAAAACACAACAGTACCACCAGAAAATGGTTAGTTATAAAAGTGGCACACTTTGTTAGTTTACAAATGGGAAATTTTGAAACACTAAAGATGCCGAAACGTCAAGGAACGATACACTGCCATGAATCACAATTTCAGAGTTTGCATAGCCAACAACTTTAATATTTATAACAGAGCCAAAGGCCAAGATTGCCTCACACCACAGAATTAATACAGGTCAAAATGAAACTGCATGCCTTTGTAAAATAATCTCTATAGCTCGACTACATGCTTGACATGGCTGTTTACAGTTAACACATCACTGGCATGGGCTGCAACAAGGCAGAGTGTCATAATCTTGCTGTGTGTGGATGCACGTGTCCACAAGCATCTATAAGTGAAGAATGTTGTTTTTCTGTGGAACCTAAGTTAATCAGAATAAAAAAATGACTCAGTATTGTTTACACTTTGACAATGTCCCTAAATATGGAAAGCAAATGACAATACATACGTCACAACGCTAGATACAGAGAATTACCCATTCAAATCTCTTTGAAGGACTTTTTGTTGTTGTGCTAGCAATATCCTTGGGTATCTATACTACAGCATAAAGTCAGCATGGCCACACACATTTTTAGATCACTGTTTAGAGTTCAGGGTCACCATGTATGCTTAGTTGTCCGAGCCTTGCTATTTATTGACTACATTGATTTCCTTCAGATTATCTCTACAGAAGAAGGTCAGAGGCGGGTCAAGTTATAACCAACCACAGATGCACACACACACAACAGAGCTTCTTTTCGTTGATCTTGTGAGTTTACGGGCATGTTCGTTAACTCAATCTGCAGTAAAATCAGTTCTCCTAAATGGACTTCAGTTACGGCACTAGAACAACCTGCTGGACTAAAATGGGCAAAATGGACACTTAAATGTAATGAAGTTACATTTCTAAATGAACCATGAATGAAAAAGAACCAAGCGAACACCACTGCATGGATACAGAGGGAGTCACCACAACTCCAGCACGAGGTACAAAACCAACCCAACTACTTTGCTGCCATCATCATGCGTGATGCCTCATACTCAGCCATCAGCCATGACTCAGTACATCTCAACAAAATGTCTCTCTGTCTTAAGATGTCTTCACCAACAGTTGGTAGTACTGTCTGCCCCTTCCCAGCAAAAGAGTCTAAGATTTCAAGTCCCAGAATAGTGTGTATTGATTGATCCCCCAGGGGAAAATGTGAGGAGATGGGATTTGTAACAGGTACACCAAGAACAGCCCAAGGGCAGCAACCATGGTTTTTGGCAGCTGGGAGCTCAGTTCTCTCTTATGTACACTTCATTCCTTTCAAACCACTAAGATGGAAATCCCAGCGTTTTGTTTGTGGTCCCTTCATGTCCATTTGCAGATTTCTCTTCATAATCCTTGTTTGATGTATGCATGGCACCTAACACTGACTGAGATGTGTAGGGTCCCATAAAAAAGGCACCCCTTGTCAATTTAGCTTGGGGTAGTCATTGACTAGGGTACAAAATAATACATTATTGTTATGACATGACTGTAAGATGAAATCAAAACTAAGAAAAAGATCTTGTGGCTCAACAGGCTATACAGCATCATGTATAAATGTACGTGAATCTGTGAGTCACGACTTTTCTCACATCCTTCATTTCTTTCTGTATAATCCTTCCTATCAGTCTTACCAGACCAATGTGATAACGCAAGCGTCCCTTTTTCTGATTTTACATTATCCCTGAAAGAGAGCATCTTTTCATTTTCCCTCAACAGCAATAACCATGAACTCTGACCTTGGTCATGGTCAGTTACAAAACAGTGGCTGTGGTTGGTCAGCATTCAGTGTCTTGCTAAAAGACACCTCAAGCAAAGTAGATGCAAACATAGAAACTTGAACCAGACTTCTGAATTGAAGGGTTTCCTTCTTACCTACTCCATCATGCAGCCACTGCATGCATCATGCAACATATGTTTTTAAGAATGCCTTAAAATAATCTTAAGAAAACAAATTAACTGAAACCTTATTTTGGTATCTGCTAACTGTCCAGTTCAAACCAGAAAAGAAAAGGTTCTTTCATTCTTAGAAATGCAAAAAAGAAAAACAGAGGTAGAATTGTTGTTGCAGTAAATAATCCCTGAGTAAAATCTCCACTGCAGTTTGTCAGGAGTTTGAAAGGAAAACAGATCAGATTTACACTTCTACAACAACCTATCCTACGATGGGCTGATGACAAAATGTTCTAGTACACACTGGCCTTCCGTTTTGTCTGGTCTTACCTCAGAGCAGAGGGCTGAGGATTAATTATGACTCTCTGCTGCCCCCATCTGATCATATGAGGAAACACAAGGTTACAAAACGCTGTCCACAAGTTGAAACACAAAATGTAGGGAAAATGTAGGTTTGTATATAGCTTGACAACTAGGCTGTTTAGGAAAAAGATTAATCAATCAAATTCCAAATCAAAGGCTTTGTAGCTGTAATAGTAATTCATGTAATATTAGCATGAGGAAAAAAGTCTAAACTGGCAAATGGAAAGGTCATTTTTCATAGGCACTGACTCCAGTGCAAGTGAGGGAAAAACAATTCTAGCCACTGTATTAAATCACCTTTCCTAGTCAGATTTTCCTGGTGTCTCACTATGAAATGGTGACTGAAGTGTGCTTTCTCGCCAAAACATTTCCATGACATTTGTTTATTGGTCTTTAAACAAAACATTTAAAAAATTGCCCCATGTTGAAATGGGATCTAAGTCGGAGTGAGTAGAGCACACAGAGAACAGGCTGTAAGTAAAGATTCTCAGTAATATACAGATATACCATCCATCTTTCAATCCAACACCCGCTCACACAATCAGTGACTCTGGGAAAACATCCAGTGACCACTTAATACCAGGTCAATGGCAAGAGAAGAATTCTGTGCCAAATCTATATGAATTCAAGCTGTGATGCTCATAATGTAGAAAGTCACACTATAATTGAAAGTACAGACATTAATTCTGTGAAGTCAAGGTAACCCAAGGTAACATCTTAGCTTAAAGGAACTGCCATTTTCTGCATGCCTGACACCTTTATTTCACACATGGAGAGCCACTCCTCAACTTTCTCAGATGACAGCACACTTGGCCTGCCAGTCATCCATTAAGCACGGTGTTTGACACAACAGGCTCAGGTGACACTTTCTTCTCTTTTGTAGGAGACAGCGTTTCCCTTACATATTTTCAGGTGATTTTTTTAAATGGTTTGGGGTCGAATTTCAAATGAGTTCTCATTTGTCTTGTGACCAGTGCTCCTATAATTTGACATAAAACCAAATATACACATAACCATTTATGTTGATGCTTATATTACAATAAATGAAATAATAAAAGTGAAATGAAATAAAAAATAAAAGTATGTTTACTAAGTGAGCAAGATGACGGTCCTCTGTAAATGATTTTTAGCAATGGGGCAACATTGTAATAGTATCAATGAATGGAATTAGGAGAACCATTCTTTTTTTTCCATACAGAGAATTACATCTTCTTGAACCAATAAGCACAACATTTTTGCTTCCCTACATACATTATCCTGTTATGTTGTGGCACCTCTTTCCCCAAACCTTTCTTTCTGTCTCTTTTCAATCTCACCTTTTAATCTAGATGCCAAGATCAACAATCCAATCTTAAATAAATAAGCATTAAAGCTTTATTTCACATGAAGTCAATCAAATGAGATGATGTGGGTTATAAAATGCTTCTGGGAAAATAATGGCACATGCATTCTTTCCTGATTACACTTGTGGGAATATTTACCTGAGACAGAAAATGGGGCAGGGCATGATATGGAAATCGGTTGCCCATTGCTTAGTAACATAGGTAATCATGATACGCAATCACAAGAACTGGGTAAAAAAAAAAAAAAAAAAACTACAACAACAACAACAACAACAAAACAGGTGTGTTTTTCATTTGCCAGGGAGGATAACAGCTGGAAATCAATACATCTAG